>WAAG01044994.1:76243-105215 GCA_013390105.1 Tichodroma muraria
CCCCCGCGCGCGCGCGGCTTTGTGTGTGCGCGGCACCGGGATCGGCACCGACACCGGGATCGGCACCGACACCGGGATCGGCACCGACGCCCCGCAGCGCCGGGCCCGGGCCCGGCCGCGGAGGTTCCGCGGGGGTTGAACCGCCCTGGCCGGTCGCACGGGGGGAGGCGGCGCCGCCTGACGCGTCTTCCCCCTCCCCGGGCGAAGGTGCCGCTTGCTGAGCGCCGGCCGGCGGAGCAGCCCCGTGCCCCCCCGACAGGAGCCTCCCGCGGGGAGCTGTCACCGATCCAGCCCTGGTGCTTGTTCGCTTTGTGGAGGTGCTCGCGGCTCGCTCAGCAGCGAGGCGCGTTCGCCTGCTGGCGCTTAGGCTGGGGTTTCCCCGTGGAAGTATGGATTCCCAGGGAGCTGAAATACTCTGCCGGCGCTTTTCCGCTCTTGGGAAAGGTTCTAAGTCAAAGCAAAAATGATTGTGAAGGCTGTTGTCTGTCTGCTTCATTTGTTACTCTTTGCACAGCCCTCAGCTGGACTGTGCAAGCAGATGTAGATTAGATTAATCCAGCGTGTTTATTTAAGCATAAAGGCCGTGTTTTGGACTGATACCGCCACAGAATTTAATAAATTATTTGTCTTTGGTGTCCTAAAACAATAAACACGGGTTTAGGGTTCGATTGAGGGAATAACAAAGCAAGTACACACTGTCTTAGGAGAGAGAAACAGGGCAGGGCTCTTTCAAAAGTGGTATCACAGAACAACTCTTGATGTCAGCAGCTAAGGGCTCTAGATTAACTATTAGCTTAACTAGTGTTTATGACTGATGGCTGAAAGGGAGGGAACTTGCTTCCCAGTTGTAAACATTCCCTCACGTGACTGTATGTAACTGCTGTATATATATAATCCTATATATATTTTTATAGAGAGCCTCATTCTGGATGGCTGAATTCAAATCGTGTGTGTGACAAACAAAACTGTCATTTTTTAAGTGCTGCTCTCTTTTTCTAAAGTAGTCTTTAAAAATACTGTTTGGAGGCTTCTGTCATCTGCTACTTTCACTTCCGTAGTTAAGAGATGCAGAGCTTATTGTTTGTAGATTTAATAATGATGAGTGAGTTTCAAGTGTGGTTGCCAAGTGTGTGAGGACAAATGAAACTGCATCTCAAAGCCCAGCAGAGAAGATGACAGCAGCAGGCTGGATTTGTTACTTGTCCCAGACTGAGAGCCTTACACATTTATATATCTGTATTTAACATGGTAGTCATCACAAGCTTGAAGGGATGTTGCCCAAGTCAGGTCATTGGTTCATGTTTGTTTACTAACATTTGACCTGTGTTGAAATCGTGAGTTGCTCAGCTCTCACTGAAATACGTAATTCCCTTAAGCAAGATTTAACTTAAATATTACTTGTTAAATGTGTAGATGAAATGCCTATACACTGTGGATGTGTGTTAGCAAGGTGATCTCTAATTTTGGAGCCTTTGCCTACATTTAGGACCTTTCTAGTTAATATAAAAATATCTTGGTATGTGCACTTAGTGTATTAGCACCCTTTCTGCAAGCTGGATGTTGCTGGTTTGGATGATGGTTGTCTTTACACCATTTCTTAAAAGACTGTTTACTGGATTTCATTTTAAATGACTCATGAAATCAGTGATATCTTTGGATGAAGTTTTGTATCACTTCAGCACTAAAATTAATGAAAACAGAAAATGCATAGTTTAGCTTTCAGAAAGTTGCAGAATGGATTCATAGACAAAAGTTGTCTCAACTGCTTAAGTAGTATAAGAATAAATTTATTACAAAGCAAGGAAGTACAGCTTTCTTAAAAACGGTGGAGTAATTAGGAAGGGGAAAGGAGGAAAACAAAGGGAAAAAGCAGGGAGACAGGTCTAGTTGCTGGTTTTGGACTCTGTGTAGTGGTGGGAAAGAAAATTAATCTGAGTCTGATACCATTTGTAAACTAATACTTTTGTACGTTATCTAGCAAGAGTATTGTGAGGGTTTAAATTACCCTGTGGGAGATGCTGAGATAGGGGGGCTGTACGAGAAACAAGCACCCATCTGTGTGCCTCTGCTCTCTGTAAACGTGAAACAGAGTACCCTGGGGTAATGTTTGAGTGTACCAATATGACATAAACAAATTGAAATGCCAGTATCCCAGTGCTCGCCTTACCTAGGAAAAAATCCAGTTTGCAATAGGAAATGATACTACTGCAACCTGCAATACAGAATTACACTGCTGCAACTTGCACAAGGGTGTTTTCATCCTGCAAGGCAGCCTCTTGTTGGTGGGTGCTGTGCCCTGCATCTGGGCACAGCTTCCATTGCTTTGCCAAAGCCTCTTCTGTCACTGGACTGTGTTAAGTTCCTTTTACAGTTTGCTACAGTAGCTGGATGGTTCTAAAGAGCGAGGTATGCTGTTCCAGTTCAGTTTCTCTCCACATTTGGCTACATGTGGTGGTTTCAATTCTGCATGTAGGCAGAGGCCAGGCCCTGTTTACTTGGACAGCTGCAGAAGTTGGTGGCGGACATTGACTCTCCGACCTCCTAAGAGGCTGACCACGTGTGTATTTTTGGATGTGCCCCCACCTGTGAGCAGGGAAACCTGGGAAGGTAAGGAGCAAGTTCTATTTTTTTCCTTTATGGTTCTTTACCTTGTGGTCTTGTGCAGCTGCTAAAAATTCTTTCCTCTTTTGTCCATCTCTGAGATGAGAAGAGGTAGCTGAAGCCCAGTTCCTGAGATGCCATGATGAAGTTTCAGTCTGGTTCCAGGGTAAGTACATCTTGAGAATGTTTCAGTGGTTAGGGGGATGCATAACCCTTTCTCAAAGGGTAGAGAATACTTATTTGCTTACAATGGAAAATGTTTTTAGTTGGTAAAATGGTGGAAGAGAGGCGGTCACAGTTTTTTGTTCTTTAACTGGCAGCTGTTTTCTGTTGTAGATGTGAACACAGTAGATGGTGCTGAAGCAACACCAAGGCTCCTCCTGTGAAATATCCACAGTCCAGTGTGTATAGAGAAAGTGCTTGCTGGCTCTCCCAAGTGTTGATGGTCCTGTGTCTTCAAGAGATGCATTCCGGGACAAGAGAACACTGACCGTTAGTTTTAAAGTTGTTAATAAATAATTCTTTGTGTTACTTTTTCATTCTTTATTACTGGTGAAGGTAGGCAGATGAGGTAGTACAAATACCAGCCAAGTGGTGCTTCAGGTGGTTTCGGGTGTGTGTGCAGATAGTGGTGAAATTTAAACTGTTGAATGTCAGCCCTCTGATATGGTTGTTGCTCACTGTTGCTGAAATCAGCACTGAAAGTGTTTGGGGAGTTTGGGAGCTGCTGCTCTGGGAACACACATTGTAGCACTCTGCTGTGGTGCTTGTGTTTCCTGTCTGTCCATGCACTCACTAGGAGAAGCATGCAGGGAGGAAGTCTTTCACAGTATGATTGGGAAGTGATATCAAGATTTATACTGTCAGAATAATGTACTGTCAGCAAGCCTGACCTGCTAGGTAATATGAACTATCATTGATTGTTCTCCTAAAGGTCCTCTCAGAAAAGTGGTCTGGGTGCTGAATAATGGCAGTGTCATCATCTCTTGGTTCATAAAACTCAATTCTTGGAACTGGGGAGATTTGAGAAGCAATAGACGCTTTATATACCTTTAAGGAAAGTAAATAAGTCTGCCTTTCTTACATTGCAGTCATTTATTTAATATGACTTGTATTTGGTAATTTGCATGAAGGCAGGAGCATTAGAACTTCATCATTGATGCATACCCAGTAAAGAATGCTTAGCTGATTTTAAAAGTGAAATCATGGGCCAAAAGAATCTGTTCTTTCCTCAGCATTTGGTTTTGTGAATAACCAGGATCCCTGTCTACTACTTCTGAAAATTCTGCTGGTAGCATGATGGAATTGGTGGGATACAGTAGTGTCACTTTCTGGAGCTGTAAGTAGCACTGGGGAACCTGACTGGTTCTCTGGACCAGTGGAAATTATTTTCTGTGTTTTTGAGTGTAAATAGTGGATGAATGGCCAGGTGCACTTACTGTGTTTTCCTCCCCCTGTTTGGAGGATCTTAAGCTTTAGAAATGCTTTTATGTTACACAATTCTTTGGCTTCTCATTTAAGAGAGCCCTCCCATTGCCTAACAAAGCTGCCTATGTGTGGCTTTTTCAGATCATTTATGCACATTTCAGATCATTTATGTGTGAACATAAATAGATGCCCACACCTTTTCAATTGGTAGTGAAACTATAGGGGAAAAAATCTGCACACTTAACTTGGGTGACTTTGTACACACCGCTTCTGTTTGTAAGGGGCAGGAGCCTGAGAGCAGTGGAAAATTGCTTTTCCCCTTGTTCTGTTTTTTTCCTGTGTGCAGTAAGTATACCCTACAGGATTCAGCATCCTTACATAAGGAGAGAGAAGTCTTTCTCCACAGCAAGTACCTTCTGATTTGGTCTTATAAGTGAACGCTATGTTTTTGGCTTGGGGGAAGAAAAAAAGGAAGGGGAGAGCGTGAAATGATTCCAAGTTGAAATTAGTTTCTCTATTTTACAGGAGAGGAAAAAAGCAAATTTTCCATGTTAGGTTTTTTAGAAAATTCATGATAAAGTGTGGCATTTTTAAGTCTGCATTACTAGCAGTCATTTTGTAATTTTTTTCCTACTTTTTACTACTGTGAGCAGTAGCATAAAGACTAATGTAAGGTGACTAGTTTTATAATGCTTCAGCTGAGCCCTTAAAAATTCATTGAATTCAACAATCAGAACGGAGGTCAGAGGTAGTGGTAGCCCGCTGTGTATTTTGACTGAAGTCTACCAGGTGGTAGTTAAGTGTAGAGGTTACTTTGAAAAAGTTAGACAATCTGGTAACCTTACAGTATTTTAGTAGTTTCTTAAGAAAATATACACAAAATCTACATTGTTTTGACTGTTACAGTGCTGAATGTAGAATTTAATTTTCTAATGTTTTTAATGTGTATTATTTCAAGAATATACATTTCCTTATGCACTGTATTCTGAAAAAATGTGTTCTGGTACCAGTTGGTTAGTTAGATTCTGCTGCGACTTTAGGTTACTTTCAGCTCTTTAAGTGACATAAATAAGTGAGGATTTTAGGCCTTGTATTACTAGGCAGATTTTTCAGCCTTACGTCTTTGAATATATTTATTTATGCATTTATTTTATTGTTTGAGATCTTTGGGACTCAAGGCTGTAGTCCATGCCATAAATACATTTGTATGTTGCTGTGACTTCTAACTTACTTGTTAGAATTGCACTTGTGCTCCCTTCTGGAGTATTTAATTTCCATTTTTAGCATCTCTGGGCTTTTCTGAGGGCACTGACGTGAATTATGATTTTAGGCAGGTGATCCACTTGCATTTGAAGTGTTTAGGTGCATTTTTCAAAATGTCATGCCGTGCAGGGTCAGTCTGTGTAAAGGATCTGTTCTGGACACCAGGCTCTGTATGTTGCTCTTGGTGAGGTAGGGACAGGTTTGGATTTATGTTATGTTACCTTCTAAAAATACTGACATGGTGGGCATTGTGTTTACTCTGAAAGAAGTACCCCTTTGGATGCTGATTCCACACTTACTGTAACTTACTATCAGTTAATGGTTTTGAATCCACAGTACAATCACCACAAATATAACAGTATCCAAAATTATGAAGGATGGCACATGGACCTAGGCCAAGTGCCTTATGGGCATATCTGTTACAATTGCCTTAATTTCTTGTATTTGTGGTTTCTTCTGGCTGGAGACTTTTACTGATACTTGTTTATTCTCACTTATTGTCTGTTGATTTTCCTTCATTCTGTTACTATTCACATTTTAATTTTTTTTTTTTTTGGCTTTCCTTCCTGGGAAAGATGAAGACATATTAAAAAGGTGTAAAGCTTAAAGAAATCTAAATGAAAACGCTTTCTGTAGTTTGAGTGGAGTCACACCTCTAACACTCAGACCTGGTTTATTTATCCTTTGAAGATGAGAAATGGGTATTGTATCACCTTTAAAAGGAAGAGTCATGACATTGCTTTAATTTTTATGTATCCTTCAGATGGGATACAGAAGATTAATAGTGATTTGAAAAATCTAAAGGTAAGGAACCTGAGCTAAAATCACTCTGTTCAATATTAGGAACCTTTTTTCTTGCCTCACATTGTAAGAAAACAAAGTGTGAAATAAAGCAATTGGAAAAAAATCATTATGTCAGTGACTTCTGGTTTTTCAATGTAAAAATGGTGTGTTAATGTGTGTGTGTGCAGGTGCAAGTTTTAGTCCATTTGCTTTGTGCATGTCAAGAGTAGGCTTCAAGAAACTGATCCCGTAAAACTTGAAATGAGTTTGTATTAGGTATTTGTGCTTCTTAATGGTGTTTGACTTAGAATATTCAATTAGATGACCACAAAATTTGATTGACTTCTTTATGAATGGCACAGTCTCCTGCTCTGAGAGCTAAAACCCCCACAATTCTAGTATTGCAGTGTGTCAGATTTACTTTACGTTGCTCTGCATGACAAAAGCAGAGACAATACATTTTTCTGATTCCACATCTGAAGCATAAATGGAGGTACATTTAACTTGGTTAACTGTAGAAGTTTAGTCATAAAACTTCTGCAGTTGAAAGGGAAATAACATCATAATTCAATTCCTTTGTCATGTTATATCATCCTTCGTGATTTAAGTTCTCAGCTATACGTTCTGTGCCTACTCACTAGTTAACTTTGAGTAATTTATGTTACTTGCTGTGAAGTTGGTGAGACACTTTAATTTTCCTAAGCAGTGAAGAGGCTGATTTATCAGGCACTGCAGGTCATCTGCTATAAAGTTTTTAAGCTCTGTTTTTTTTCTCATTGAAGTTGCTGAGGTATTTTAGTGATGAAGCTTTGGAAATACCTTGGATAAATGACGCAGTATTTTGTATTTGAATTAGACAACTTTAAACATTTGTGTATAAAACTGTCTGGTGTAAAGACTGGGTGGATTGTTTATTATGTGAAATAGCATCCAGACCTTTCCTATGTTGGTGTGTCTATGAAACAAAGAAGTGTCAAGTCAAATACAGCAGCCAGGGTGCTATACCAACATTCTGGGTGGTGGTGTTGAGTGATCATGTGTCATAAATTGTGCAAAGCTATGGGGAAGTGACATAATAAATATGTATTATAAAAAGTGGGGGTGACTTGGGAAAATTAAGCTATAATTGTCTTGGTGACTCAGTGTAATTCTCAGTGCTTCATTTCTTAATGCTGACTAAGATGAGTGAGTTGTTGGGAATGTACTGAAATAGAATTTCAGTATTGTGTTAAAGGAAGTGGAAGCTTCTGAGTTTAAGAACTGTAGGGACCAGTAGGGGGTCTGCAAAATTCTGAACTGTATTTTGAAGGTTTCAGTTTGTGTTTTTCATGTAATTAGTTTGTATTTAAGTCATCTTATTGGTAAAATGATCACTTTGGGAAAGAACTTGTCTTGATGAGAGGATGAAGGCAGACTGTAAGTTCAGTAATTCACCAAGAGAGAAATGACTTTGAGCAATGGTTTAGCTGAATTGGTTTGAAGAATATTCTGCCATATATATGGGATGTTTGGGGAGTTCCATTTTTTTTGCTGTAATGCTTTTTTCTACATGATGTTTCTTTTTGCTTTCAGGTCTTGAGTATAAACTTAACCGGTTAAGTTCTAAAGATGGGAAGAATTTTTTTGGATCATATTGGTGGCACTCGCCTGTTTTCCTGCGCAAACTGCGACACGATCCTGACCAACCGCTCCGAGCTCATCTCCACTCGCTTTACAGGGGCCACAGGAAGGGCCTTTCTTTTTAACAAGGTTGGTAAGAAACTGGAGGAAATGCTGTATGCTTTTGAAAAATGAGTTTGTGGGATATGAATCTGTCATGAGATCGAAAAAACTTCTTGGCTAAAGTGTTGCGTAATTACTCTTTTAACTTTTATTTTGTTCAACTGTCTTTGAAGTCAAATTCGACATTTACTGTTGATGGGAAACTTACCTAAATCAGTTTGTCTGCAATACTGAAAGACTGCAGAGGATACTGTGTATATAGAGGCATCGGGCCAAAATTGATGGAGTTTTAACTTCAGAGACTTCTGTAATATGAACCTGAAATTCACTCTGAGAGTATCTGGTGTCTGTCAAACGGTTCCAAAGGTGTTTTCACTTTTATGCAGTTAAAAAAAATGTCTAGATAATATTTTGTTTAATTTCTGAAATTCATTTAAGTTAACAGTAGTCTGGCAACTTAAGTTGCCACAATCAATCACAGTCTTTTTTACAGTCAATAATACTCTGGTTTAGTTTAATAGTTTTTAATTGATCAGATTCAATAGATTGAAATACAGAAGTTACAATTTTTGAGTGAGTTGTAGGATTATTTATTAACCTTGCATAAAAACTTATCCATTAGATTAATTGAAAAAGTTGTGATTGGCCTTTGCTTTCTTGCAAAGTTCTTGGTCATATAATGCTTGGTGTATTTTAGTTTTATTTTTTCCTTATAAGCCATTTGGCCATGGGCAGAGTTGATAGAGGTATCAGTAGTGTCTTAACTGTGTTTTGCTCTGGGACTTGTGGTATCCTGATTCTTGTCAGTAGTGAGAGATCTCTTCCTTGTCCAGTAAACTCTGGATCCTTGAGTTCAGATTTTTTTTTATGTTAAATAGTGGGTTTAAGTACAGCAGTTTGAGTTTTTGCATTTCTGTTATGAGAAGCTGTACTTTTGAAGCAGTCAGGTGCAAAGCTGAGGAAGCAGTGCAGTCCCATGTTTTAGAATCTGCATATGAGCAGTTTGGGTGTAGTTCTGACATCAACTTTCAATGAAATAAACATCCTGGTTTTGTGGTGGTGCTGCAAAAGAATTTAAAAGTATATTTTAAACTGCTGATATAGCACAAAAAAAGGTGCATGTTTCATGTCTACATTGTCAGCCACTGACCCTGGATTTTTCTTGGGGAATTATTTCAAAAGCACCACAAGATTTTTAAAGAAGTACCTCTTTTAATATTTTGTTTCTGACTTCTGGGACCTGGTGATCACATCAGCTGCTAGAAATGGGTTACATACATTACAAGTGGATTAATATGAATTTACAAGCTGTTCACTGGGAGTTTCTCACCCTGAGTTGAACACAGCACTTTTGCATATTTTGTGATAGCAATCCATGTCTCTCAGTTAAAATGTGAGGGGTTTACATCATTGTGAAGCACATCGTTAAGATGTTAGCTTCTCATGAAGGAGATTTTCCACACTGCAGTTTCCAGTTCGTGTGCAGTGCCGCAGGCTCTTTCCTTCTGAGGTGCTGGCAGTCATTTACCAGGTTTCCTGTAGCAGACTAATCCTTTGTGTTCCCTGTGCGCTGTGTGTTTGTCCCAGGTGGTAAATCTGCAGTACAGCGAAGTTCAGGACCGGGTCATGCTCACGGGCCGCCACATGGTCCGGGACGTGAGCTGCAAGAACTGCAACAGCAAACTGGGCTGGATCTATGAGTTTGCCACTGAAGACAGCCAGCGCTACAAGGAAGGCCGCGTCATCCTGGAAAGAGCCTTGGTCCGGGAGAGCGAAGGCTTCGAGGAGCACGTTCCATCCGACAATTCCTGAAGAGGCTCCAGTCTCTTCTCAGGTTCTCTTCAATTGAAACTCAAATATAATAAAATCAACAAAAAAATCTGCTTACATACACTGTCACCTTAGCATCAGAGTCGGATTCGTGGACTACAAAGTGGGAAAGATTGTGAGACTATTTCAGATGGAACCTTCCTTTCTTTATTCCTTTTATATTTTACTTTCCCTCCAGCAGCTGTTTGTAGAAAGAATGTTGTGCAGATGCTGTAACTTTTTCTCTCTTTCATTTACATCTGTTAGATTTGAGATTGTATCTAAAGGAACAGTGGGCTAAAAGGAAAATATTTGCAGGATTTATCTTCTGTTTGAGAGAAATTCAGCGAGGTTTTTTTTTTTTAGTTTGCACAAACTGACGTCAGCATCAAGTTATTTTAAAACTACAGATTTTTTTTTAAAAGTATATTCCAACTTTTGGCTTAAGTTTTTAGTTAGGTTTTTGTTTTTTTGGGCTTTTTTTACCCAGCCTGCTCACCTGGTTTGCTAGCTAAAGTGAGGAGATCCGAATTTGTGCTGAGTGCTAAAGGTTCAGTGTTGGTACAGCTTGGGCTGGCCCATGTGCCATATTCTTGTTGAGGTTGATTGGTAGCACAGAGCCCATTATTTCTTGTCATTCTTGACCCAAAGATGTCACCATTCCTTGTTTATTCGTGAAGTCCCATTCACCATGTAAACTGGTGTTGATTGGAAACTATCCTTGAAATAGGGCAAAACTGCTTGGCTTTTTTTAACTTTAACAGATGTAACTTATGAGCATAGTAATAATATAAAGTAATAGCTGTCTGTTTAGTCTTGCATTGCTTACAAATCCAGCTGTGTTTGTAATGATAGGGATCCACTGAGAAACTACTGTTTCAGTAGTCATTTTTTTTCGTTTCTCTACTAATCTCATTAAGTTAGACAGGGAATTGCAAATCTTAATTCTTCTTCAAGTAGCTTTCTTTAAACCCAGAACTTCCTATGTTAAACACAGCTGCTGTGTAAAAGGAGAAGATTGCCAGCATGTTTGTTCATGCGTTGAGTTATGCAATCTGCATCTCTTGAAAAGATTAACTTAAACAGCTTGTTTTCAAATGCTGCTTCTGGTGTTGAAACCTTTATCTTTCAACTTTGTTGAACCTTTTCATTGTGATGTTATGTTTTTATCTTTCTGGGCAGCAGTACATGTCAGCCTAGTAGTAACTAGTGACTTGGATTCCTGCTTTGTTCTTGTAGAGGTCAGCTCTGTTTAAAACAGTGATCTTGCTTGCCTTTTTTAGCAAAAATGCTCTTCATTAACTTAACTCAAGGGTGCCCAAACACTTTCATTGTGTCTTAAGCCATAAGTTAGGATCTCAAGGGCTGAAATTTATTTGAATGTTAGATATGTATGATTTCTTACCCAAGATATGAGTTGGTTATGGTTTTTTTTCTTATTGGATAAATTGTGGTCAGCATGAAATGAGTTACCCACAGATGTAAGAAAAGGGGAGAACCCCACCCAGCCAAACAGATCTGGGTTCTGACCTTTCAGAATAACTTTTCTTCTCTAGACACAGCTCCTTTTCTGAAACTAAGATGTAGAGGGTGACTATGCAGAGTGTTTTTCTTAATTTTTTTTGGTTGCCAAGTGGCAAGTTGGACACCCCTGACTTGAATCTACTGCCTCTTTCATGTAAAGGTAGCTTTGTTCTAGAGATGTCACATAGAAAGAAAACAGAGTAGATCACATACCAGAGCTGTGCTTGAATCAAGCTGCTTAAACAATAGTGTACTTGTGCCTCAAATGAATCAGTTTTTGCACTGAGTACAGTAGTACCCCATTATCTTGTACTTCTGTCCTTCACAGACCCTGGAAGCGCCATTAGCATGGTTCTCTGCAGTACTTTTCTTGTACTTCTGACATTACAGTACAATAAAGTATGTTTTGTCCTGAACTGATCTTTGCTGTCCTTTTAGAGTTATTGTCATAGAGTCTGTCAGCCAAATCGCATAACCCATCTCTCATTGCTTGTGTTAAGTTTCTGCAGCACACTGACAAGCTGTTGATGAGCATCCCTCTCTGTACAGGTGGCAAAAGAGTTCTGTTGGTTTTGGAACGTGCCAGGTAAGAGCTTCATGCATACCACTTGGGCACTTAAAAGCCTTCAATTTACTCCTGTTAAAGAGGAAACAAGAAACATTTAATGATATTCTCATTAAGTCTCATTTAATGATATTCTTGGTGCCAAATGTCTTTCCATGACTTTGAAAAGACAGCAAGCTAAGCAAAAATCCACCTTCTGCAGTAAACTTGAGGTTTTGGCTTCTGAAATGGCTTGGGAATTAATGATTAATAATTGGGTATTATTATATCTGGACTTTTTCCTTTGTGTTCAAATGTTAGGCAGAAACGTGCTAGCGGCTGGTCAACTTCTAAAGCTGTGACTGAGGAGAGGATCATTCTGTTGGTGTGATGGAAACTGGGGCTCTTATTCTAATTTACATTAAGACCATTTTGGTAGAATGTTGGTGTGAAATGCTAGAAATTGCTTTTCACAAAGCCTTTGATTTGAAAAACACATGTGAGGTGAATTCCTAAAAATCCCATGAGGCTTAAGCAAGTCTTCTGCTGCTTTGAAACAGTAGACTTCGGCTTGCTGGTTTAGCTTACATGCTGCTCCCTCCCGTGTCGCTTTTGATGGCTCTGGGAGAGTTTAGCCTCCTATATTTTGGGTGCTCCTCCTTGAGACGCTTGGTGTGTGAGCACCGATAACTTATCTGCGAGGAGCAAGGCCATTGGTTACAGCACATCTAGAGACAGGGGAGACTCTGCTATTTGGCATCAGCTGCAATTTTGTAGTAGTGCAGTAGCCTGGGACTCTCAAACAAGGGCTGGCCCAGGAAAATGTGCCACTACAGTGATCTTTTGCCTGGCATGTGGTGGGGCCTGAGGTAAAGAAGGGAGCGAGGAGATTGCAGTGCACAGCAGACTGCACCGTGCGTTCCTGGTGACCTCAGAATCTGTGCTCGTGGGCTGCAGCCTGGGCCAGCAGTGGTGCTGTGACATTTGCGTGACATGAGCTGGATTAGGGTTCATGTCACCCGTGCTGTGATCTCATCCTGTGGGTGTACTTGAAACTGAGGTACTTCCTTGCTACTGTTTCAGCAAAACACAGCTTTGGGAAGAGGAAGAGATTGGACGGTGTGTTTTGAAGTGTAAAAGCATTTTACCAATGCTCTCCAGGGATGCTAGAAGAACTTCTAAAATTACATATGTGGCTCGTGGCTCTGTTAGGAAAAGTGGCCTTACACGAGGCCCTGGGGTTGGCTGTGGTCACTGCCACAGCCTGATTCTTACAGGACACTTGTCCTCTGCAGTTTTGGGTCAGAGCTTTAGACAAAAGAGTCGGCAGATTATCAGTAGATGAGCAGGTAAGGAATAGGTGAAGCTGCAGTTGAGGGCACAATTGCCAGGTACAAGGATGAGGTGTCTGGGAAGGCTCTGACATTGATGTGGGAAGAGGCTGGCTGGTTGATGAACCCTATTTTAGATGAGAAACGCAAGCTGTGATACTGCAGTACCATTCTGCAAAAGCCACAAATAGTGTATTGTGTTTCCTTCTTGGGCCTGCCTTCACTTAGAACAACAATAAATTTTAAAAATCCAGTGAAGCTTGCTTTCCTGTGGATCTCAAGGACTTTGCAGACTCCCTGATGCCTGACAAGGATGAAATGCTTCTGTCTTTTTATTTTGCTTGGGGCACTGATTAGAATTGCTGTCCGCTCCTGGTTTTGCAGGACTTAAAAGAACTAAGCAATTTTGAGGCCCCTTTCTTTGTAACCTAGAGTTAAAATTGCCTGAAAACTTCAAAAGATTGCTTTGAGTTGAGAGGAGGAGGAGAATGACATGGTTGATAATTATTGGAACCTTGGACATGGAGAATTTCAGGCTTTCTGTGCTGACAAAAAATCATCCATAAAATATACTGCATTTGACCTGAAGCCTTGGGAAAGGCTTCCAAAACTGAGTAATAGCATTGAGTCTGTGAGTGTGTACTTGAATAGAAGTGTGTTATATCACGGAGTGAAAAATTTAGAATTTAAAATAATTAGTTAAAATATATGTAACAAGATAGAGGGCTTAAAGCGTAGTCTTCTTCTTCACAAGTTCGGGTAATTTTGTATAATTAGTTTGAAAAGTCCGCATACAAAACATGGGTAACTGGTTATTAAGTTAAAAGTTAAAATCAATTTATTAGCATCTCATAATTAGATAGTTTAAGTTTAAAAGGCCTTGAAAACTTTACTCTAGACTCCATTTTTACCTTGTTAACATGCAGAAGCTCTCACAGTCAGAGGCTGTAACTGAAATAAAAAGGAATAAACATTGAAATCCGAACAAAACTTCTACCTCTCATGCTTTTAATCCTGATCCTAAAAAAAAAAAATAAAAACAAAAAGTTCTCCACAGATAATTTGGGAGCTCCACAGCTTCCTTTGCAAGCTTTTTTCTTCTTGCAGGAAATCTGAAATACAGCCAAAGAAAGTGAGCTCCTGTCTGTCTCTTTACATGTTGTGTGGCAAAGACCTTCAACAGCTGCTGAGGAGCCTGGTTTCTGCAAGTGGGGAGCTCTTCCTGGTCTCATAGTTACTTCCTTCCCTACCTCTCTCTCATGTAAGAATTTGATACATGTAGGAAAGTGTAAGGGGAGAAATCTCACATTCGCCTTCCAGCCTTTTGTTTACTGATAGTGTTGCTCTTACTTGAATGCATTTCTGTGATCTCAGTAAAACTGCTGCCAGGCTGCTGCTACATTTTTATTCAAAGGCCCTTCTGGCAGAATATTAGTGACTTTATCAGCTCTCATTCCCAGGTCTAGGCAGAGTTTGTTTGGGATTGATGCTTGACTGAACATTGTACTCTGGGTAGAGGTGATGTGAAGGAAGACCTCATTCACAGCATTCACAGGACACTTCATTGCTGTGCTGCATCTTTCCTTCTGATGCTATTTTAGGTGTGATTTGCTTAAGTTTTCATTGCAAGTCCTCCTTTTAAAAAGGAGGTGACTGAGACAGCAGTCTCTTAAACATGGCATTTTCCTCTGAAGGACCTGAAATACTTACAATACGTACAGAGTGCTCCGTGTGCTGCTCAGTTGGAAGGGGTGGCTGTGTTCCTGTTTGACTTGTTCCTGCAAAAATAAACCCCAGTGCTTGTCTAAGATATGGCCAAAAATCTCCCTGCAATGGGAGCTACAATAATGGGAGTTAGGAGGAGAAACCCAGGTGAAAGAATGTGTGTGTGTGTGTGTGTGTGTGTGTGTGAGTGTGAGAGAGAGATTCATGTCAGCTAAACGTCACTCTAAAGCACCAGAGGTGGGAGAAATTCTTGAGGTAAGCTTGCTCCTTTTCTTTTTGGCTTGTGTGGGTTCAGGGAAAGTGGAAATCACTTGGGCATTGCAGAGGATCTAAGGTGCTCTGATGAACAGAGGAGTGGGAAGTGCAGCGCCAGGGCTAGCCTTGGTACAGGCTCTGTGTTGTGTTGGGATGAAGGCAGCTGGAATATGCTTGTCCTTCAAAGCAGGCTCTATTTTTGTTCTCATTAGCTGAAGCATTTATTACTGTCAGGAACTTGCATTTGCTTAGAAGTGAAAGTAGGAGAAAGAACAAAAGTCTGTGGTAATAATTTAGATTTTCTAAGCATGAAGGGTAAATGGGAGAGAAAAGGATGTTCACATCTTGTGTTTTGATTCTGGCCAGGAGAGAGAGGTGTGTTTTGCCTGACATCAAGATCCAGCTGTTTCTCTCTGGAACTTGGGGATGTTTAGATATAGAATTTTGCTTTGTCCTTTTGTAAGCACTCGATTTGACCGTTGTAAACATTTACAGGTGTTTGAAACAGTAAGTTTAGTGGATTACAACAGACTGCATACCAGGGTTCTTTGCATGCTAATGGGAGATGTTGCAATAGGTGAAGTTAGTGGAATAGAGAGATCCCTTTTCTGTGAGGGAACGAAAAGCAGAATGGCTCATACAAGGCTGCTTAAGCAAAGAATTGCCTGGTGGCTTTCAGCTGCCTTTAGAGACAACAATCCTCTGTCCCTGGAAAAGTTGGAAAACTAATATTGCAGGCACAGGTATGTGGTGAATATAAAATGAAGAGAACATTTGTTACTTTCAGGGGTAGATCTTGGCAAAAGTGCACAGTCAGAAAGGTGGGATGCTCTGAATTTGGTAGTGAGAACTCAGATACATCACATTGACAGAGTGCAGAGAGGCTCTGTGGTTATACTCCTGTTGATATTTTGTCTTCTCCCCTGTCCTACCCATTTTTATTTTCTTTGGTCTGGTCTGCAGTGATTGTTGCGCCTTCCCTGCACAATTAGTGCAGCCTAAGGACTTGGGAAAGTGCCTGCTTTTTGCAGGTCACTTCTACTATCCTGTACTGTACCAGTACAATGGATTAGTTGTGGCAGCTCAGAGGGATCCATGGATTGTCTATTCCTTGTCTCCCTGCTGAGGAGGGATTATCTTAGTGATGTACTCAATGAGAGTGCATTCTTGGGATGAAGTTCCTCAGCAGGATTTTTTATTGTAGCTGAAAGTGCATCAGAGAGATACAATTTAGGTCACAGAAGTAGAACACTTGAAAAATGCCAGATTTCCAATGGATTGGGTAGCACACAGTTATCCTGTCCCTGCATCCATGCAGCTGGGGATGAAAGTGGGATGTGATCACAAGAGAAAGGATGGCACCATCATCACCCTTTTATACGGTGTGCGTTGAACTTGTAGCTACAGCCTCCATCCTACCGTTCCGAACTCCGGACTGCTGGACTTCTTATTAGTTTTGTTTCGAAAGGCAACTTGAAAACGCATTTTCTGATGTGCATTTAAGTGGCAAAACTAAAAGAAAATGAGATTAAGTATTTGTAATTGCTGGCTTCTTAGTGGCTGGGATTTGAACTGGGAACCCCTTTTGGTGCAGTAATCATCACTACTTATGTTTCAGAGCTGACTGCTGCTTAACCAGCAGCTGGAGGAAGCTTTTTGGTGAAGAAAGATGAGCAGCTGGCAGATGAAGGCTTTAGATTTGACGTAAAGTTTCAGTTAAAAATAAATTATATAAAAATAATATAAATTCCCTGGGACAGGGAATTTTATTTTCAATTTGTATGCTAGTTCTGGTTTGGTTGAGGCAGTTGTGGGGTTTTTGTTTTGGTTGGGGTTTGTATTTTTCCCCTTCTGATATGTGGAGTTGGTGAATTTCCTGCTCCATGTAGGACTTTGCAGGAAGAAATGGAAAATTAGCTTTATTTACTATCCAGGCTGCCTAACTGACTCTTGCTTCCAGGCTCCTGAGCTTGGGAAGGTTCCTGCTCCATGCATCCTTCCTGTCAAGGAGAGAACAGCACCATGATTCATGTGCCACATTCCTGGGAAAGGGAGGAGCAGTGGGAGGCAGCTTTCTATCTCACCCTGCTTCATTTGCTCTATCAAGCTGCAGGTAAGCTCAGGGCTTCTGGAAGCTTTGGCTGCCTGTCAAAACAAACGAGAGGCACAGAAAAATAACAGCTTTTAACACTCAGTCCAGTGCAAATTTAGGACGTAAAATTCTAGTGTTGTTCCTAAAATTAGACACAAAACCATTTCCCCTGTAAAACTCACTTCAGCAGCGTTGGTATTTTTATGTCAAAATGTTGAAGGGGAAGGTGGGGGATGCTTGCCACAGGAAGTGAGGGGAAAGCAAAAGCAGAAAAGGGTGCTCTGCCAGAGGTTTTGCTGTTACTTGGTGGCAGTGTCAATGCTTAGATACCGGCTCCAGGTGCCTTGGGGAAGGTGATGCTCATCCCTGGCTCCTTTACCTGTCTCCTCCTTTTTGACCCCTTCTCTCCCTGTTCCCTGCACCCCCAGCGTGCTCTGTTCCTCCTGCAGTCTGTGCTTTGCCGCTTGTCACCTCCCCACACCGCCGCTGGCTCCGCTCTCTCCTTCCCGGCCCGCTCCTTGCATCCCGGCTGGGTTTTCAGCCGGTGACCCCGTTCCTCCCCGCCGGGCACCGGAGGCTGCGGTTCGGTGCCGGGCTCGGCTCTCGCTGCGGGCTCCTGCTCGCCCCGGCGGTGACAGCGCTGCTGCTGCCGCGGCCCTGCGGCGAGCCGGGGACACGGAGGGGCTGCTGCGGGTGCGATGCGCCGGGCTGTCATCACGGGAGCAGCGCGCACAGCCCTGCCAGCGCACCGCTGGCCGAGAGGCGAGGCGGCACTGCGCCAGGACATCGGGCTTTCATCGCTGCCCCGTGCGCTGCCGGCGGGCGGGAGGAGCACACGCAGCCTGAAGCGATGCTGCTGCTCTCAGCTCCTGCTGGCACCGATGCTCCGATAGTCCGGAGAGGGCTCTGCCCGTCCCTGCCGCGTGGGGCTGGCGCCCAGGGTGTCCGAGGAGCTGAGACGGACACTGCGCACCCCTCTGCGGACACACGGGTGATGGCAAAAGGCATCTACTGGAGTGACAACCCTACCCAGCTTTAAGGCCCAGCTCCAAAGTGTCGTGTCACAACTTTTTAACAGAGCAATTGGACACCTTGTTTTAAAAGGGCAGAATCATGTCGATCCCCTGAGCCTGGTTTTCAAAAATGCCTGTTTCTTGTGGAACTATTTTAGAATATAATAACTTATCCTGATGCAGACCTCCAGCAGGGAAAACTTCAACTGTGTAAAGCTTTGTAAGCAAAATCATAGCCAGCTGAAGAGAGCTGTGTGCTGGCAAATGCCAAGCAGCCTTAATTTAGGAGTTGTTTTTTGCACAGACACTTCAGCTCAACAGAAAAGACAGCCCAGCTGCCAACAAGTGCATCAGTTTGGACAAGGGGATGGAAAACTATGGTTTTTCTTTCATTTACTATGCTTTGAGATGTCCTTTCAGGATGCATGCATACATCTGGTTTTTCTTGTCTTCAATGTGCAGTTTTGTAAAATCTGTCAGAGGCATATATTTTTGTCAATCTTTTAACGTTGTAAAATTGTTCACAGTATTGCCTTAGAAATGCCTTAGTTTAGTGACCTTTTCAAGCACTGATTAGCTGCCAAATAATTGGTGTTTGAAAGACTTTGGACCTGATTCTTCTCTCCTTTACACTTTTTTTTCTCTTGACATCAGCTTACTTCATTGGAGCTACTGATTCCCTGCAGATTTGGTATGAGTAGAAATATATATATATTCTTCTGTATATCTGAATATGTATGCATCTATAGAGAGGAATTATATAGAATAGAAATGAAATCATAGAACTTGGTGGGTTTTGGTTGCACTTGATTTGTGCACGTGCTGAGAGTACCAGTCTCCTGAAGCAGACTTGTAAGCACGTCTTCCCTAAAGAATACCTTCTTTACACCTGCAAGTGTTCTTTAGTGTGTCGAGTGACTTTGCTGTTGTAAACTTTCCTGTCCACATCAGAGAAAGGATCAGAATAAAACACTTGTTTTAAGAACATCTCATCATTTATTTCAGGTTTTTAGGCAGTACAATTCCAAATATTAACTCAGTTGTGCCTCATGGCAAGGCTTAGACTGGTGCTGAATTAAAAAGCAATGAAATGGTATATTTTTTCAATCACCTTTCAGAAGGATTCCTTTTAAGTCCTCTTAGATAGACAAATTTGGTGGTCTGCCGTCTTAATTTCTTCCCTGTTTTTGCTTCTGTGTTTTGTCTCCATCTGTTCATCACAAGCTGAACACTTCTTATTGTGACATCCTTTCAAACTACCATCCATTTTCTTGAGGACCTTTTGCTCACTGTTTTGCCACCCACTCTGACCTTCACCAAAGCCATCACATACTTTATTTTCTTGGCTTTGGTTATTCTTTGTATCCCCTTTCTACCTTACCAAATCCATGTTATTTTTTGCCAGATTAAGTAGAGTTCAGAGCTCTTATTGACTCTTTTTTTCCTAGGTAGAATTGGTACAAAAAGTGCCAGAGACTCAAACAAGGGTCCTCTACAGACATTTCATCTTTCTATCTTGAAACTGATCCTGGAAGTCTTTAAGATTAATGTCGGGTCCTTTCCATGGCTCCCTCCACAAATGCAGTACCTCTGACTAGGCTGCTTTGATTGTATCTGATAACCATCCCCAGCTCACTTTTAATGAAATCCCAAGCTTCCCTGGCTGCAGCTGGTGGGGTGTGATAGAGGTGACAAAATTAATTTCCACAGAGGTGAAGCGAGCAGTGACGGGCCCCTGAATAGAGATACCATTATTTCCCTCTTTCAGCCTAGGAAACAAAAGAGAATGCAGCAGCCAGGCACTGCAGTGTGTATCCACAGACAGTGGATTGCTTTGCATATTCCTTTCAATATATAGTTTTTACTGTGCTCCTCTGATAATTTTAATTACCAGACCTCAGAGAGAAATGCCAGCCACTGCCAAATGCCTACTACACATCTTGCTTCATTTGTGTGTGTGAATAAATCCAGCTTGTCTGCAAAGCATCCCTGTTCCACACATCAGTGTTGTTTTAAAGATTTCTGCTGTTAAGAAAAACACTGTTGCACTCCCTTCCAAAAGCATCAGGGAGCTGACCCTCATGGCATGGCATGAATCCAGCTCGGTGCCAGCTCACCTCCTGGGGGCATCTGCATGTCCATTCCCCCATCATCAGCTCTGCAGTGAGACGTGCCCGTTCTAATAGTCAAGGTCTGTGCTTCAGAAATATCAGTGGCTGGGGATATGCCACATGCCCTACCTTAGCAACCCTGTATTTTAATGAAGAGCTATTTTCTGACAGCACAAGAGAGACTGTGGGAGTTTCAACATCTAGGAATGTTGGGGAGTGAAACCTGAAGCAGAACTTGGCAGCCTGCAAATTATTTATTACCTGGGAGCAAAAGAAGTGTGGGCTGGACCTCCACTGAACCACTGTGGCCTGGAGATACGGTCCTGCCTGCTTTCTTGGCCTTTGCCAGATATCCTGTGTCTAACTTTTGGCTGAGAGGGCTGGGACCCCTGTCCTTTCTGAGGAGAGCCTTTCTCTGAGGAGTGTACATGGGCCTTAAAAGCTTTTCCTAGAAAATTCTCACTTTATTTTCCTGATTGGTCAAAGCTGCTAATAAAGATGCTTTGACTTGTCCTCATAGAATAACTTCAGTCAACCTCCCCGAGGAGGCTGCTGTTGCAATTTGTGATTAAAGTGATTTATGATTCCAGCTCATCCTGATCTGACTGAACTAGACATCTATGAGATTTGAAAGGGAAGCACCGTTTGTGACTGACTTGAAGGATATATGATATCTGACTATAATCTTTAGGATAAAACGTCTGCATCACTTCAAGTTCTCAGGCCAGATCCCAAGTTTGCATGTTCCTACTGAAGTAAAACTTGGCTCAGGCTCTTCCCAAAGCTGTGATGAAGCACTGTTATTGCAACATCAAGCTTTGGGACAGACGTTGTTCGTCTCATTTTGGTTGAAGTAGTATCTATAGGAAATCTGAAGCAATTTTATTTCCCCAGGATTCCACAAAGAGAATGTCAGATTTGGAGCTTTCCAAAACAGCTGCCACCTTAAAATAGACCGAGAGAATTCCTATTGTTCAGGTGACATAATGAGGCTGAGATGCAAATGTAGAGGGAAGAAGTAGCTGGTATGTTTTGACTGATTTTTTTTTTTTTTATGACATCTCTCTCTCTGTGTCTCTTTCTCCCCCTTTCCTTGATAACAGATTTTATGGGGGAGAATAGAGGAAGATCAGGGGCCAGCTTCTGGCTGGAGAAGTTGGGATGTACAGCCTGCACAGAGGGTGAACGTGGCTTAACGCCTACATCTGACAGGAACCGATTTAGACATTTCCTCCTGCTCTGCAGAGGGCTGCACTGCAGCATCAAACACTGGTGCCTCCCTAGATCCCCCTCCCCCTTTCCCAAAGGAGGAGAGGAGGAACAAGTGCAGAAGTTAATATCTGGTGGCCAATACCTTCACTGTAGATGCAGAAGCACTGAGTTGAAGTGTGGGTATGTTCTGATACCCAGCACCAAGCCTGCCGGAGTCCAAGAAACATTTGGACAATGCTCTCAGGCACACGTTTCTTGGGGAGTCCTGTGCAGGGTCAGGAGCTGGACTTGATGATCCTTGTGGGTCCCTCCCCACCCAGCATATTCTCTGATCTTCGCAGGCATAGGCATTGCACTGTGGGGAGAGTGAGATGCTCTGTGTGTCACCCCACCAGCAACTCTGCTGAAGAGCGCAGGAAAACCTATCGGTCAAGCTTCATTGAATCCAGGACACCCTCATAGATTGCCTGAGTGAATCAGCAGCTACCAGTACTGGGCTACACTTTGGTGCTGAAAAATCCTACTTGCATCAAGTGGAGTCAGAAGGACAGCAGGTGGTACAGCCCTGGGAATGTCCACTGCTGCCACCAGCTTTCCCCTATACCCCCTTTTCCCTAGAAGGTCATTTCACTTTCTGTCTTTCAAGTTACCACCACCCTGTGTGAATTAACAGGGCTGTGAAAGAGGTAGAAGTTGTCTGTCAAAAGCACTATTTTGTCAACTAAAGAAGCCATGGCAACGTAAAGCTACAGCACAGTTTCCATCACAAGACTAACTTGAGTCAGTCACTGCCTTTGAAACATCTGTGATGCGGGCTAAAAGCAGACTTCTACCAGAACTGAAGGACATTGAAGGAGTCACAAAAAATAGCCTAAAACAGAGTGAGGAAAAGAAGATTACCAGATAAGGAAGGTGGGTAGGGAGAAAGGAAGAACAAAGGAGTGCAACAAGTGCCTCAAGTTTCCCTGCTTTTATTAGTGTTACTTTTTTTCAGCCAGACTGATGAGTTTACAGGATATGTTGGATGATGACCTAGCAAGTGGAACCACTGTTGAGATCCTCGTTGCTAAGATTCTTAGTAATAATGATGTTCCTGCCAGGAATTACCTGTGGCTGGGGCTTTATGCTGCTGCTTGCTTCTGTAGGGACTGGGAAGCTGTAGGAGCCATACCTGAGGGTTTCTCCAGATGTGTACCAGTTCCTATTTTACCTTTGTCCTATGTTATGCTAACTTCTATCCTCCCTACATTCCTCCTTGTTCTGGTAACCCATCTATCTGGAGACTGGAAATCTGAGAGTGCAGTTACAAGTTGATATTTTACCTGTAAAAATGTGAACGTATGTCCTAGAAGGATAAAGTTGCTTCTCTATGAGGGCGATTTCAGATGTCTGAAAGAGCTGAGATGTAGCAGGGAATGTTTTGGAATAACTTTGCAATGTAACAAACAAAACAGGCCAGTTTAAGGCCTGCCTGTATTATGGTAGCCTGCCCTTGAACACATCCCACTTGTTTGGATGGCTAAACTGATTTTTATTAAAGAAAAACATTTCTACAATGTTTTCCCTTGAATATCTCCAAGTGCTTTAATAAGCTTGGGAAATGCTGGGGAACAATCAACAGAGAAGCTGTTCTGTGAATCTCTCAGCATTTATTTTTATGAATGTAAACTTACCTTACTCCCTTTTTATTCAGACATCAAAAGGAAAAGAACAGCAAGACAAAGGGAAAAGCTGAGGCTTATGCAAATATTTTTCTCTATCATTTTTGCCAAAGAAAAGAAGAATTACCATTGCATGTAAATAATCTTTTTTCCCCTTGCCTATTCTAGACACACTTTCAACAGTTCAGTGTAATTAGGCATAAGGTACTGAAATGGTTTACATTTCAGACCTAACCAAAAATGCTAATTGTACCATTCTTTTAACAGATGCTTTGATTTGATTTGAAATTTGGGGAATATGACTTCAGATTACGTAGTCAAAGGCCAACTAAAATAATGAGCAAGGAGACAGGAAGAGAGTTAATGCTTTAAGGGTCAGGTGTGCAGGGGTGCGGCTTTTAAGATGTGCCAGAAAGCCGAATCCCACGGCCAGGAAGGCAACCTGGCACACAGAGGAATTTGGATGATTAAACAAATTGATGACTGGTAATTAAGAGGAGTTTTAAAGCCCCCTTAAAAAGAAATTAAGGGTCTGCAACGTTGCTAGGAGATCACTGTCTTAGGGATGCACAGTGCCCTGAAGAAGGAGGAGAGGTTTCTGTGCAGCCTTGAAGGAGGATGGGGAATCACTGGGGCTCCTGGACACAGGTGTGACTGTGCCAGGCTCGCTGGGCTCAGTGCTCACACAGCCACATGAACTAGGTGCTGCTCTTCCAGCGCTTGACTTGGGCAATCTAGGGACAGGTTTGCAGGGGTGCAGCTAGCACAGAGACAAGTGAGATGTGTGGGTACCTCCTTGCTCTGAAAATCAGGTTTTGCTGTTCTCAGACTAGCTGCTTTTGAAGTACTGACCCTGCCAGTTTGGGTTCCTCGTCCTCATACAGGAGTGCTTGGAGGTGCTCTGAGAAGGAAATTTCTCCTTGTTTTTGCAATTATTTTGATTCAAATCTCCTGGGTCCCCTTCCCCCAAAGTGTATTCTCTTGTCTCCATAAGGAGTGTACATAGCCTTGGCTGGTGGGTCACCTCTTCATCACTCCTGGGACATTAACCTGTGATGAAACTCCACTGATGTGGTGCTGAGGAAAATTGTGTGGTGGAGTCTGAAGGAGAAGATGTGTAAAAGTCAATGCCAAGGCAAAGCAAATCCTTTCAAATCCCCTTCTTGACAGGCAAGAATCTGACTGGTAGCCTGATAGACAGGAACAGTCTCTGGGCATGGCTGGTAGGGTGTGGTTCTCAGTGCTGTACTGGCTGCACCATGCAATGCTCCAGGGTGACTCTCCTGAGGGCTGGTGGCAACAGCAGGGACTAAGCTGGTTCACAGTGGGGAGTGAGGAATTTTGTTTATAAGTATTTATGCAGGCCAGTGTCAGATATGTGGTGCAGCAGCTGTGTCTCACAGCGTGAAGTCTCCATCACCCATCTTCCTGAGGGATAAACCCCCCATCATAGCTGCCAGCAGCTCTGTGTTTCCAGTTAATGGGCAGTGTCCCTGCACTGTTGATTGCCATGAAGAACTTCTGGAGGACTGAGGAGGGTGTAAGTAGCTCCCTGACTGAACCTCCACCTTGTCTCCTGAGGCATTAGTCAGTGTGTAACCTCTGTGATAAACCTGTTCCTGTGCTGAAGAAAGAATCCAGCCTGGCCATGAGTGGTCTGGCAGACCTGTGTGTGTGACAGATATGTACAATTTGTACCCCACTATTTGTCTTTGGCACAGCACCTCTAAGGGAGTGTAAACCTTCTAGCCGCTCTGCAAACAGCACTCACAGCAGCACAACCTGTTTCTCTCCCGTAGCTTTTGTAAATCAGTGACCGCCCTTCTGACCTGACCCAGATTTGTACTCCAGTTATTCCCTGGTGGGATGGAGGAGCCAGCAGCTTGCTTAGTGTTTGAACAACACTGTACACATCCTAAAATCCCTGAGATATGATGCTCTGTACATGGGCTGCTAGTGACAGAGAAGGGGCTTGTGCACGCAGGTTTTCAGTATCTGTGAGGCTGTGCTTCGGAATTTGGGCATTTCACTGAATTACCTGCACTGCGAGCAGAGAGATCATTTGATCATCACTTGCATTTGTTGAGCAAGTGGCAGCACTGCAGGGAAAGTCCAAGAAGGCCTGGGCTTGATGGTGTAGCCTGGAAAGACAACGAAGACTAACACTTAACTAGACCCAGTTCACTGAGGTTACCTTTGGATGCTCATCTTTCTCTCCATCATTATTTCAGCTTAGAAAACACCTCCCTCATGGAAGCCAATGATGTTTTACCACTACTTCTGCCGTTCGTGTTGGCTAGAGAAACACAGCTAGTATGAGAAGACAATTTATTGTTAGTCTGCTTAAAAGTTTTACCAGTGTGCTCAGAGAGTACTCATCAACTACAATGATGCTAAAAATTATAAACAATATTACCTAGAGTATTAGAGAGAAAGGGTCAGAACTGACACATAAGAGCACTTTAGCTGCTGCAGCTTTCCCTGGGCTTTGCTCAGCCCTCCACTCCCAGGTACCAGATTCAGAGGTGCTGTCTGTCCCCCAGGAGAAGGGGGAGGGCTGCAGGTGTCACGGGTCCAACAAGTCCTTGGCTCCAGCAGCACAGCGACAATGGTGGGAGGATGGTTGTGGCGATTCTGCCTCCTCCTCTGCTGGAGTCCACCTGGGGCTGCTTTCATCCCGTATTTAAGGCTCCCCTGGCAGTGCCCCTCGGTCCTCAGAGCTGTGCACACCTTGCAGAGCTGCTCCTGGCCCTCCTGGCTGTTGTGAGGGATGTTTCTAGCCCCGAGGTCACGTTGCTCTGCTGATGCAGCGGCTGCCCGTGGGGAAGCAGTTCACAGCACCGAGGCTGCTGGGTCCCTGCACGTCCCAACCAAAGCAAGGTTCACAAACCTCTCCCTCAGGTTTTGCAGCATTAGGAAACACAGCCTGTGGCCTGTTTCTGGCAGTAGCCAGGCTGTGTTTCGTGGGCTACAGGCAAACATGCCCCTTCTGCCACCCCATGGGTATGAACTGTCACACACGAGTCCAGCAAGGACATTGCAAACCCTCCTGTGGCTCAAGGCTCCTCACCAGGACCGAGCAGCTGATCTTCTTGGAGGCATTTGCTCTTTCCTACCTGGTCTTGCCTCGTGTGGGTCTGAGGGTGGCTCTTGTCTTTGGGGCATGGCTGCTACTTGGTTTACGTAATATTTTATTTTATAGCCAGTTTAATAGTTTGCACAATTAACCGAATTCTTGCAATTCCCAGGACTTCACTTCTAGACTTGACAGCCTAGTTAAAAATTTCAGTAGGTGATGGGAGTGCCGACAAGGAAGGATTTACACCAAGTATGACGGTCAGCATCTTTTATTGCTGTTGTAGCGAGAGCAACTTGCTCATTTTTGTGACATACTGCAAACCTTGCTTTGGTGCCTGTGAGACTACAAAATTTACATGTAGATGCTGTAATCTGCAACAACTGATCAAAACCTAGCCCAAACGTACACAGTTCAAAAGTTCCTTTGTTCAGTACACAATTTAAAAGTTTCTAGCAATTTTAGTGTCACTTCTAAAAATATTGTGTCATTAAAATCATACATTTAAAGTTACATTAAACAGTCATGCATTACCAGACAACTTAGACATGCAGAGGTAATTTCTGGGTTCTGGAGATACACACAAACACAGCTGGATCCCATATAAGTGATTACATTCCCACTGGAAACCAAAGGGTATATTTCATATTGACCTCTGGCAAGACCCAGTTTTAAACTGATTATCTTTTTGTAAGCAATTTGCATGTGTAAGTGCTTCTTGCTTGCTGGTGTCCCTCCAGAGAGACAGCTGGGAGCATTCCACCTTGCTGGGCTGCTTGACATGGCCTCATCTCAGGAAGCCTCCTGCTGTCAGTGTCTAAAGTCACCTCCTCATCTCCTCCACAACAAAATAATTCTTTTCATCAGCACACTACATGTACCATCCATGTATGGAGTGATTTGATATCCCCATCACTGGGGACCTTAGCTTTCTACCTATCCCAGCACCATCAATTTATACATAGGTGCTCTAAATTAAACTAAAAACTGTGCAAAGCTACACTAAGTGTATATATTTTTGAAATATGACTCACCCTACTAAGAATTTCTACACTTCATTTGTTCATCTTTGCTTCTCATAGTATTTCAAAATACTATGTTTTCCAGTTATGTGTTTCCTGGTTTACATATACAGGTACTCTATCAGTCAGCATCACTATCAATAACAGGAAGTATGTCCATACTCATCAAAGGAAACTAGATTTCTCTTATTTGGAGATGGTGACCCCTTTAAAATGAATCTATCTTTCCTTGTCACTACATTTTGTTAATTCTTTTCTCTTGTTTGAGCTTCAGTAATAGCAACTGTTCTAAAAAAAGATTATATTTTTCCCACACATCTATGCATGTATGATAAAAAGCAATATAAAAGCAAGAAAGTAATCACTAAGCATCACACAATTAATATCCATAATTTGGAATAGTTACTTATTCTTCTGTGCTACCTATGGAAGACAAAACAGCAAAGATTGTTATGAATAGTTATCTCAGTTAAACATGGTAGAAAGCATTTACACCCATAGAACTTTTGATGATATTAAGCATCTAATAAACTGCATCTTCACATATTTTTATACAATTTATTAACTTATGTTTTTAAACAGTTGCTCAGCAATCCTCCATCATAATTGCTTCACCTGCTTGCATCTTATCTCTGTAACAGAAGAACTTTGTATTTTAATTTAAAAATTACATTAATGTGTATACTTTACCTTGATAAGTGTTAATTTTTTTTTATTATTATTATTTCTCTTTTTCTTCACTCTAAGAAAAAAACTTTGGTGTTGACGCACCAACCAGGCATCACAGATTTAACTTTTTGCTTTCAGAGTGAATTCTGTCCTAAATCAATTACAATATTTTATCATAAATAACCATTCCCTCAAAATTTTATAAGTACACACATAATCTGCCACTTTTCCAGCTTGTAACTTTTTAAGCGTTGGTAGCAATTAGTTCACGTGCCTCTGTTTCAATCCTTTTTTCCTTTTTTTTGATACCACTCCTAAATTTCTTTGCTGCACACACTTCCACATGCTTATGTGAGGACACACTACTGAATTTAACAATACTAATGCATGAGCTGCTTCATTTTGTTGGTACCTCTTGAATTTGTTCTGCTTGTACCTCTTGATTTCCCTGCTTTGCCTCTGACAACAGGCAGGTATTATTTTTTTAAATGGTGGGCTTTTTTTTTTTTTCTTTTTGTAAGTCTAAAACCTTTTGGACTGCCTGAAGAAGACCCAGAAAGAAGATGTTACTCTTTCCTCCTTGCTTCACCCTCAGGGTTTATACCATGTTTGGGATTCCTGTAACCTTTCTTACAAGCCCTTCATGCCTAGAGCTCATTCCCAGTCCTACTGCTGCACATCGCTGCTCACAAACGCTGCAGCCCAGCTGCTATCACACTCCAGTGCTTCATCAATCCTAAAAGCCTTCTTTTTTGGGACAACTTTTAGGACACCTGCCCTGCTGGAACCAGATGGGATACAGCTCTCTGCTGCGGGCACAAGGTTTTTAGCTGGTGAACTGGCAGACCTCGTTGAGAGGGCTTTAAACGAGGTTTGAAGGGGGAAGGGGATGCAGCTGGGCTCTCTGGAAGCAGGTCCAAGGGCGGTAAGCCTGAGCTAGGGGTGAAATCAGCAGCCCAGCTGAGGTGCATGTACACTAATGCATGCTGCATGGGTAACAAACAGGAAGAGCTGGAGGCCAGGGTGCACCAGCAGAGCTGTGATGTAGCTGCCATCACGGAAATGTGGTGGGATGACTCACACAGCTGGAGCGCTGCTCTGGGTGCCCACAAGCTCTTCAGGAGAGACAGG
>WAAG01044996.1:1147-33338 GCA_013390105.1 Tichodroma muraria
ACTCTATAAACTCTAACTATGCTTTACAGATATGAAGTGGGTGCTACTCTGTGGCCTCCTATTGCTGCCAGTGCTTGTTGAGTCCTTTGCATGTTCAGCCTCATTAAATCCCATCCCTAATGGTGAAGCTCTATGCAGTAGTATAATTAATCAGGGTATACACGATAAATGTGCATGAATTCCCAGTGTATTGTCTTGTCCATCTGAAATACTGTATGCACCTGTTGAGAAGCTGTAACTCTGTTGAGTTCAGGACATTGAAGAATATGGTCCAAGGGACTCTTCAAAGCAAGGTCCACGTTTCAAGATTGACTGCTTGGCAAGTGACTGATGAAGCTGTATTGTGAAGAGTTCCAGCAATCCTGGGGCTGGCAAACCTGACCACAAATGAGAACTCTGCACAGCTGAGACCCAAAAGGAAGGGCTCGTCCAATACCAGTTTCTGCAGTTTCCATTTTCACTCAAACTTGGTTAGCCAGCTGTGAGTGTTGGTGCTTTTCCTACTGATATACTGGAAGAACTGACACCTTGCTGCAAAACGTTATACCAGGTGAAAAATTGGAAACTGCTGATTCAAGCAATTAAGTCAAGCTAATTGTCATCCTCCTCCTTGATATCCTGGAATTGTGTGTTTCTGTCAGTAAAAGTTTGTGAAGTGGCACTTGGCAGTTTGTCAGCACAGTGCGTCTTTCTGGGACGGCTGATCTGGCGAGGGGAAACATCCGTCTTGACACGTGGGAGGGCCAGATCCTGGGATTTTCCAAGAAATTTTTTTCCACACGGAATTTCCCGTCTCGTGGAGGGCAGGCTAGTTGAGGGAATAAAAGGCAGAGCATTACAGAGTCCAGGCACTTGGAGCTGAGCTTGATTTTCAAGGCTGAGTTCATCCATTTAGCCACGGAAAGCAGCGCAGAGGATTTCTGTCATCTGGACACTGCAGCTACAAACTGTGAGTAGAAATGGACTCTGCTATTCTGTTTCACTGCCCAGCTAAGGGAGAACTGGACAGCTGGAAATCTGTGTTTGTGTTCCTTAAAAGCTGCTTACCTTTTAAGATATTAAAAACTGTTTTAAAATGAGTAATTTCCTAGAAGTGGAAATCCTGCTTAAGTCTTGTTTAAAAGTATGTAGCAAAAATTGTAGTAGTTTATATGGAATTTTGTAGTAGTTTTATATGGAATATGGACAGTAGTTTATATGGAATTTTGAAAACTCACTATTTGTTTTTTACAAATGTGTTTCTTTGATTTTTCATAGCCACCTGCTTAAAAGATGGAGAAAACTCTCAGAAACATGATTTGCTTGCAGCTCCTATCTCTTCTTACCTATGGTAAGTGTGTATTTCTCTGTGTAGAAAACTGGTGGGATGGCAATATTAGTGGGACAGTTCTCTTTGATCTCAGCATCAAACAGAATTTTTGAACCTGTCCTAATTAACTTGAGGCTGTGTTCACACGGAAGAACCTCTGGATGCAAAGGCACGGTTTCCCTGCTTGCCTGTCAAAGCCAGAATTAGGCTCCTATAGTCTCAAAGCTTTGTGTGATCAGGCATAGTTTCATAGCTGTACTTGAAGCTGGCTTGCCTGGTTTGAAGCTTGCAAGGTGATTGTTTATAAAATAATTACCACTAGTTTTTATGCATTGTCAGATACTGACAAGTTTGCAGTATTTATAGAGCTTTATATGTCCTCCTCTAGAGAGAGAAGAGGGGAGAAGTCAGACACCAACTTTTGGATATCTTCTCATTCTAGGACTTACAGTGCTGCAAGGGGTGAATGGGTGGACATACCATTATTCAGACACAAACATGACCTACAGAGAAGCAGAGCTGTGGTGCAGAAAGAAGTATACTAACCTGGTTGCCATCCAGAACAAGGAGGAAATCAAGCATCTCAATGCCTTCTTACCCTTCAATCCGGGTTACTACTGGATTGGGATCAGAAAAATTAATGATGTGTGGACCTGGACTGGAACTAACAAAGAACTGACAGAAGAAGCAAGAAACTGGGCCTCAGGGGAGCCAAATGGCAAAGGGAACAACGAGGACTGCGTTGAGATCTACATCAAAAGAGGGAAGGATGATGGCAAATGGAATGATGAGCAGTGTGAGAAGAAGAAGGTCGCCTTGTGCTACACAGGTATGGCGTGATAAAGGTCATTCCAGTGTGACCCTGGGGAGATGAGGTGGTGGCTGGGAAGAGTTGTTTAACTTCATCTAATATTTACCTCAGAACAAGTGGTCTTGGAGTTTCCAGCCAGCAGAATCCTTTTACTGTGAGCTAGTCTGTAAAAGGTGTGCATTTCTGAAATTATTCTGTGAAATGACAGGATAATCCTAAATACCAAACCCTCTGATTTTCTTTTGCTGTACAAAGGGCTTGTTTAGTTTCAGAAAGATAAACAAAGTGCTAGCCGTTAGTGGCTGTTGTTGATTCTTCCATAATTTGTTTTATTTTTTTTCCCAGCTTCTTGCAACCCATCTCTCTGCAGTGGCCATGGAGAATGCATAGAGACTATCAACAACCACACCTGCCATTGCAACCCTGGGTTCTATGGGCCTGAATGTGAGTTTGGTAAGACTATTTCATCCTGCTTTTTGACCAACTCATGCTAGCTAGTGTTCAGTTTGGCTTCTTGGTTTACCTGCTCAGCCAAAGAGACTGACTGTGTACCTTCCTGTGCTTCTTTGAAGTTAGGAGTTGTGATCCACTAAAGAAACCTGATCATGGGAGCCTCGAGTGCCACCATCCATTGGGGGACTTCAGCTACAACTCATCCTGCATTGTTCAGTGTGAGGAGGGCTATGAGCTGACTGCACTGGAATCTGTTCACTGTACTTCTTCTGGGCTCTGGTCTGACCCCCTTGCAGCATGCAAAGGTGAGCTTTCTGCATTGTACATGGTCCTGTAAACATCAGTGCTGCTCTGGCAGCAGGTACAAATAGAAATTAGGCCAATTCCTTTGTAATTGATTACATGGTGTAGGTGCTATTTTATTTCAGCACACAGGTCTCTGTTCCTGAGAAGGTAAAATGAGTAGGATGAATGTTCTGGTCTTGTTCCTTGCAGGGAAAATTTTTCCAACTCTTAGGAGGGAACAGGGAATTGAGATGACCTAGCTGTGAGGCTGCTCTCAACACGCCAGTTACTCCTGACTGTAGGAATCATTTTGTGAGGTGTTTGGCTTAGAATGAGATACTTTTCTAAGCAAATAAAAGCATCAAAGATCACCCAGCAGTAGTCAAAATAGGGAAATTTTGGATTGTAAATAGTTGCTGTCACAAGCTGCAGATGAACAGTCTTGCCTGAAGAGCCAGTTTCCCATTCTAAAATATTTCCCCTTCTGTCTGCTTTCTGAGATGGTGGCATAGTAGACCCCTTTCAAAAGCTGCTCCTATTGGATATAGTGGGTGTGTTGCTAAGTTTCAGAAAGGAGCAAAACTTTCTATGGTTTGTTGCAAGCTAAGCTCTGTGCTGTCTCTCGTGCTTTTCAGCTGTGACCTGTCCTGCCTTGGAAATGCCTGTCCACGGGGCCGTGAACTGCTCCCATCCCTCAGTGCAGCTCACCTGGGGAACCACCTGTGAGTTCACCTGTGAGGAAGGATTCACCCTGACAGGGCCAGCGACACTGCAGTGTGGCTCTTCCGGGGCCTGGGACAGGCAGCAGCCAAGCTGTGCAGGTAATTTCCTTATCCCTGCTCGCCGGAGCCCTCGGGGCTGTCAGCGTTGCCGTGCTGTTCTCCCGAAGCAGCCGTGCTGATTGCTCTCGTGCTCCTTGCGCTGCAGCTGTGCGCTGTGAGGCTGTCCCGTGGCCAGCAGAAGGCTCTGTGAGCTGTGACCGCGCTCCTGCAGACCTCACCTCCGGCTCTCGCTGCCATTTCCAGTGCGGCGAGGGATATGTCCTGGAGGGCTCATCCAGCACTGAGTGCCTGCCACAGGGACAGTGGTCAGAGCCAGTGCCCGAATGCAAAGGTAAGACTGTTGGAAATTGCAGTTCTCTGGTCCTTGGGGAGCACACAGAAATCCATATGCCTAGAGGGCCCTGACTCCAAGCTAAACTCTGTGCTCCCATGTTTTCGTCTGTGCCTTGGAATTCCTGCTCATGGCTCTGAGCAGCTCCCATCCCAAAGTCAAATAAACTTGAAAATAAATTATACATCTACTAGTGCAAAAAACTGGGCCAAAGACAGGAAAGTTCTTAGTGACTCTTAACCATATCTTTTTGTGTTTCAGTCATACAGTGTGAACCACTGAGCTCTCCTGAGACAGGCTCCATGGATTGCTCCCACGGGGCCGGGATCTTCACGTACAACACCTCCTGCCACTTCAGCTGCCCTGAAGGATGGAGTCTCAATGGCTCTCGTGTTCTTGAGTGCAGCCATTCAGGAAACTGGAGTGCCAGCCTGCCCACATGTGAAGGTATTTTGCCTGTCAGCAGCCACAGAGAGGTGGCACTGGATTTTCAGTCAGATGAGGTGTGGAAGGGTGGTAGTGGTGGTAATAGCGACCAGCGAGCTATGACATGTAGTGGAGTCCCTGAATTCACGAGCCCAACAAAATCACCCATTATACTTGAATATAGAAGAAGGGAAAAATCCTAAAAGATCTTGGTGGAAAATGTTGTATATATATATATATATAAAAAAACAATCCTGCAACCAGATTTCAGTTCTTTCTGTTTGGTTTTTAAACAAAATGTTTCTCACAATGAGCTTTTTTCCATGTGAATAGAGACAAAAGCTTTTCTAGAGAAACAGAACCTTGTGGGGAAATCTGCATTCATAAGTCTGTTTCTCAGTGAAAAAATTTTATAGGTTTTTTAATTCGGTGTGATAGTTTCTTGGATGAACTCCTCAGCCAGAAGACCTCACAGAGCTTTTCTCTCAGAGGCTGTAATTTCAAAGGACAGAAAGCTCAGCTTTGCCTTCTCATTCAAGGCAGTAAGAGCTCTGTCATTGCCCTCAGCTGGAACACCCCTGGCCTGCTTGGAATGCTTTTGCTTGAAGTCCTAAAAGCTCAATTCCACTTTCATTTGCTTGAACAGAATTTAGATCCTTGAATAATTTCATTGATCTCAGCAGGATTGCTCAAAGAGGAAGATAGCACACAGGCAGTTAAAATATGAACTGCAACACGAAAAATAAGAGGAGCACAAATTGCTATGCAAGGTTGGAGGTTAGAGACAGACCCTGGTGTAGGTAGCTTCTTGCCTTGCCATTACTTTGGCAATGGATGGGGTCATTTTTGGTATCCAGCTTTTTACCTTGTGTACAGGAACTGTCCTGTTTCATCAAGAGAAAAGTTTAGTGTTACAAGCTGCAGTTCTGGTTCCTCCTGAAGAGCACAAGGAAAGGGAAGAAGGAGAGGGGGCTTCAAAGATCACCCCTGATGTGCCCCTTGATCTCACTGAAACCTTTTCATCCTTTCAGCCTCTGACCAAGCCAGCTACATCTCTGTGGGCATAGCAGCCACTTCTGCCTCTCTGCTGTCCACAGCATCGTTCCTCCTTTGGCTTGCAAGGCGCTTCCGGAGAAAAGGTGAGCACTTGGTCTGGCTCCACTTCTTTATTTATCTTCCTGAAAAATTATCAGTGGAGGAAAAAAAAACAAACATCAAAACCTCCAAAACCCTATACCTTGCTTGTTGAAAAAGTGGTAATTCCCATACTTAGATGAATTCCAAAATTATTTTCAAGAACTCTCCGTGTATGCCATGTTTGGCTTTTGGATGAACATCTAAGAAAGGGAAAAAGTAGTAAACCCCAAGTATTTAGACAACAAGAATGAGGGCTTTAGTCTTGAAATGCTAATACCTTTTCTTATTCTTCTTGCAGCAAAGAAGTTTATTCCTTTCAGGTAAGTTGTATCTCAAAAAGCAACATGAAAAAACCACTGCCATCGCTTTGCTAAAATCCATTTGATAAAAATCTGTTGTCATTAAAGTACTTTTCACTTTTTGTTTCATAGGAACTGGCAGGAAACGGGTAGTGAAGGTAGTTTCCAAAGTGCTGGTGAGAATGTCTAACTCAGGTGTTTCAGGTAAGCACATGTGATAGGTTCACTCACAAATTCTGTTCCTTTTAATCACACAAGCAATCAATCAGAGCTGCTAATTGCTGTACAATTGCTGACACAGCAACATGTGCTTTGGGATACCTAATATGCATCTTGGCATTGCATGGAAGTTCCTAACAAGACTGATGGATTTATTGCTGTAGAAATGGTTGTTCAGCTCCTTAAGGATGATTGTGCTTAGCATTCTGTCCAGCTGCAAATGGTATTAGGAACACTTTTGTGCTGTTCTGCTACCTACTGCATACAAAATTCCTCTGAGATGAGAGCAAATACAAATCTCTGCCAGTTTTCTGATTTATGGAGGAATTTTGTTCTCTCTGCAGGAATTGCAGCCACCTTCGCTTACGTCTCAGATTTCTGGAGAATGAAACTGCCTGCAAATCAGCAGCTGTCCAGATGTTTTTACCTCTTGCTGACAAGATGATTGACCTTGTGTATGATTCAGAAATCTTGAACTCAAGCTGTCTGGTATTTCCATTGAAGACAAGCAGAAAACTCTGGCCTTCTGGCCAAATCCTGCCTACATTCAGCCATGTAGTTATCCTAAACTGGCAGCTTGCCATCTCCTGTCCGGATGGTGAGCAAACACTGCACTGCTGCCTAAAGAGGAGGCTGGTTCCTCCTCTGCTCCACTCAAAGGTACCGAGGTGAGGTGAAGACATGCATTATTTCACATCACTTACTACACTGCTGGAGGTGTCTCCTCTGGAGTCACAGGGGTTATGCTTGCAGAAACAGAAGAATCAGGATGAAAAAATATTCACTGGACAGCTTTGAAACTATTGGTCCGGTTTGTGGAAGTCAGTTTATTTTAAGATGTCCCAGTCAATAGATATGCCTGCAGTGATATGGGCAGTGGTTTGGGTTTCTGCTGCATATCCCAGAAAACTTAGATACCTTTCTTTAAACTATAACAGCACTAGGAACCATAGTGCTTACACAAGGTACTCTGGTTTCTGAGCACAGCAGGTAGATCTGAAATGATCTCATCCCTGTGGGATTGTGTACTGTAATATGTGTATGTACATACATATTTATTTGTGCAGCTTTTACTGTGGATATTTCTGTGCTCTTAACTGTACATGTATTGTAAAATACTTGTTCTTGAGTAGGTCTGTGGCTGTTGATCAATTGATCAGAATTTATTTTAAAATGAATTGGAGGTGTTTGTAAGGATTGCATGCCTGCATAATGTTTATGAATGAAATGGAGGACTGAGATTTGTATGTTTATGTATTAAAAATATGATTGTTTTTTAGCAGTTTAAAGTCTTTTAATGAGAGTCTCTCTTAATTTATGTTTGTCTCTCTTAATTTATGTTTAAGTTATGATTATAAATTAAAAATTTCTCATTTAACCCAATATGTATTGTCTATTTGTAACATTTTTTTTTAAATAAAATGTTTTCAGTGTAATACTCCCTATTTGTAAATGTGAATAAATTTAATTTAATTTAAATTATTTGGGTCAGCCCTGTGACTTGTGGCTTCAACAGAAGAATTATGAGTGTTGGGAGAAGACTGGCTGAAAGCAAGGCTGTCCATTACTGAAGAACCACAGAATCACCAGGTTGGAAAAGACCTTTAAGATCATCGAGTCCAACCCATGGCTAACACCACCTCACTTAAACCACGGCACCCAGCGCCACAACCAATCCTTTTTTAAACATATCCAGGGATGGTGACTCCACCACCTCCCGGGGCAGAGGATTCCAGTACTTTATCACTCTTTCGATAGAAAACTTTTCCCTAACATCCAACCTAAATTTCCCTTGGAGCTTTCCGTATTTCCACAGCAGCCAAGGACAGAGCAGCCAGCAGATGGGGCTGACTGCCTGGGACTGGCACAGCCAGAGCCGATCCCAAAGCAGCATCCTCGGGTGTGAAAGGGAGGAGGAAGGACCAAAGATGTGTCCCGGGTGCCTGGGCCAGCAGGGGCTCCGGCAGGCATGTGCAGGAGGGAGAGAAGAGCGGGAAGAGAAGCGAACAGGTGATCTCTGTGCATAAGTAACAGTGCAACCCCTGAGCCCATCCAGGTTTTTGCAGCCCTTTCTGCCAGGAAGCTGAAAGAGGTAGCACAGGTCTACAGCTGAAAGCACAGCTCTGACTGCTGCCTGGGGACCTGCACCCCAGCCTGGCCCAGGCTGCAGCAAACCCTCTGCCGTGGCTGCTGCTGGGGGTACCAGTGGTGGCCAGGCGCTGCTGGGGTCACCCTTTGCCGGCCCCAGAGATAACCAGGGAAGCTGCACCGGCAGCTCTGAAGCTGCTGCCAGGACAAGCCCTTGCTGACAAACTCTGAGGTGCACTCCTGCCCCAGCCAAGGCTCAAGAGAAGCCATCAGGCCTGTGGGTGAGGGAGTCACTAAGGAGGTGCTGCGCCACGGGGGACAGAGCCCATTGCTGTTTGTCCCAAACCGATTGAAGAGCTGAGAGTGGCTGTCAGCACTTCCACTGCCTTGACAAGGTGGTGCTCATCTGTGAGCAGATGTAGAGCAGTAATCCTCAGGTTCCCTGAGGGGACGCAGAGATTAGCCCAGAACGCCCTGCTCTGAATCCCTGCAGGAGCTGTTTTGAGAGCTAAAGCACCACACGGATCCCCTGGCCTGCCCTTGTTTTTGTCCTCTACATGCATGGCCTGGGTGTAGCACCCTCTGGAGAGAGCTGCTTATCCAGCATGGCTCCCACCCTGCTGCCCAGGGCAGTCCAGCTTCTCCTTTCCTGACCAGAGCTGGCGTTCCTAGCAGTTTTCCCTGGGATCTTGCAGGGCCTTTATTGCCAGAAAAGAGACTATAAAATTATCCCTTCTCTTTCTCCAAGCCTTGTGACTTCTAGAGGCAATGCTCTTCTAGTGAGATCACATTTGGGTGGGATTCCCATTTATCCCCTAGGCCAGACCAAGACTCTCTGAAGGGGATCTCCTTCCTTGCAGTGACTCTCAAGTTACATCTATTCTCATAATTAATGTTAGTCTAGGACACAGGCAAAAACCCAGCCTGTGCTCATCCAGGTTGCTTGATTCTTTATCCCCTCCTGGCACAGTTTTTCCTGCCTCAGGATATGATTTACCAGTTATGATGGCATGCTGCGTCCAGGCCTTGAGAAGCTCCAGGAAGTCATTTTATTTGTAGTGGTTGTGTCTCTGCCAGTGCCTGGGAACACAGCTCTTGTTTGCTATCTGTGTAGCTCCCGTGCTGGCAACAATGGCCCTGGGAATGCTGGCAACAATGGCCCAGGGAATGCTGGCTGCCGGGCAGTCCTTCAGTCACTCCACTGTGTCACTCCTCCCTATGCAGTGCTGAGCAGCCACTGATGTGCCACAGGATCTTTGCTGGAGGGACTTTCCTTATTTCCTGTTGTTGCACTTCCCTTAAATTCCTCATCTCTCCCCGGGCCCATGGCATTGTTCAGAAGGGGATCCGTGTTCTGCCTGGCATCTTGCTTTGGTGCGGGTGTCTGCTTGTGCTGTGACCTATGGAAGCTGTGAAGGTGACATTAACTGGGAGGCACGCATGTCCTTTCACAGCTCTGGGTGTTTGCTGCTTGGCAAGGGGATGGAGTTTGTGGCGTAACTTAACACATTCCTGATGCTACCCAGGGTGGCCTGGCTTTTTCACTTCTGCAGTCTGACAGACGGGCAGTTAGAATCAAAATTTCACTGAAAGACTCAGACAGGCATTGTTTGATTTGGATGGGTGTTTCTGTGGGCTTTGGTGATATGGACAGTGTGGGACACAGACTGGGTTCATCCCTCGTGTTTTCATAAGCAATTAGCCACCAAACAAGCAGTCATTTACCAAGGCCTGGCTGAAGTTGCCTTCCAAAACTCCAGTTTTTAAGGACTGGGCTGGACCCAGCATTTGGCCAGTATTTCTCTTGTGAAGATAAGTCACTGCTCCAAACTCCAGAGGCTGCACATCCTCGCAGCTCCTTGCGTGCTGTGCTGGGGCCTGGCAGAGGGGACTCTGGAGCAGCAGCTCCCGCAGGACTCGGTGTCGTGATCCAATCGCTGTAACCTGCTCTGGGAGCTGTCAGAGGATATTAGGGCCAGGAGGCCAGACTGCAAAACACTGTCTGTACAATGCAACATTCTTGGGCCTCTGTGAGTCTGGTTTCTGTCCTGAGTCTTGCTGCTGTTTGGATTCCTCTGGTTCTTGCAGGGAGCTGGCTCCTTTCCCTTGGCTCGAGCATCCTGCTCTCGTGTGGCCGGTGGTGGGTGTTTGGTGAGGGGTCCTCAGTCCACAGACCTAGAGCAGCAAATTGCTGGGATGAGCTCTTGGTCAGGGACAGAGAAGTCCACGAGTTTGCTGCTCCCTGGGAGCCATAACTCACATCAAGTGAGAAATACATCCTGGGCTTTCCCAGCCACAGGCAGGACAGGCTCCTGGTGGTACTGGGTAACAGGAATTTGGTGGAAGGCAGAAAAGCAGGTACCTGAGCCCAGCTTGTCACAGCATTTGCACAGTTGTCCTATGGAGCTCTCTAGCCTGGTTTATGGCCTCTCCCCTGCACACCTGTAGGAAGAAACAATCAAAATTGCAGTTAGATTTGACCAGTGGAGTCAAAACTGCTAGATGTTTTTTGCTACTCACCTGGCGCTATTAAACCTCACTTAGAAGGGACACAGACTTGGCCAACACAGTTCAGCTGTGGCTCCAGAGAGAGAAATCTGAAGCCCAGAAAGTTTCCACAGCTGATGATGGCCAGTGCTTTTTCCAGCTCAGGAAAGCTGCTGCCAAGAACAGGACAGCGTGCAAAAAGCACAAATGCCTCCTAAACAAGGTAGCAGATGCCCTCGGGCAGCTGCCAGCAGGTTTTCTACCTGCCTTCCTATTTCAGGGAAGGACATTCCCTGAAAAGCCCAACAGTTGCTTTGACTTTCAGCCTGGGCCAAGTGGGACCTTCATCAACTTCTCGCCTCGCCAGCTGCCATGAAAGCAGCGATGGCAGGTGTGAAATTGCAGGTGACTTGCTCGCTTCTGGCACTCCAGTGCTGTCATTTTTGCCTTTTGACAGCCTCTGAGTAGGCAGGAGGAGGAAATCACACGAAATTCATGCCTTGTGGGGCAGGCGTTGGGCCATGGAGCACTTGGGTGGAATGAAAAGGGTTAAAGGGGAGCTATGAAGCACTTTGTTCAGGGCTTATTCCGTAGGATGATTTCTGGAAAGGAGGAGCTGCAATCAGGCAGGATGTATTCACTTCAGGATCTTAGGAAATCAAGCTCAGCCTGGCCCAAACCAAGGGGAAAATGCAGCACAGCCCACACAGCATGAAAAGGCCATGTCCCCACCTCATCTCGTGCCGGAGTAAACAATCCAGATAACGTGGAAATCAGGCATGGTGGAATGCTGTCATTACAGAAACAACCAAGATATCCTGGGAGGAAACGATACAGTTTGAGCAGAAAGACAGTGGGGGTGGTCCTGGAGAGTCCTATCCTAAGACAGAGAGAAAGGTCCCTCTCCAGTCCTCACTGTACTTCTCTCCTGAAGGCAGCAGAGGAAAGCTCTGCAGGTCAATCAGGAGCTGCTGGGTCACTGTCAGCACAGGGAGAAGATCTCTGTTACTCCACAGCAGATCACTTTTGATCAGTGCAGCCCCTGGAAACAACCAGATGCAGCAGGGGTTCTTCTATTCTGTCTTGTAATCCATGCCTTTCCTACAACTGAAAGGCTGCAGTTTGTAGGCTAAATTTCCTAACTGAAATATAAAATCTGCATTTTTAAAACTTACCAGACTTTATCTTGTAAAGTGACTTACAAGTGTCGGGCTCGTGGAAGTCACATAACTGCTGCAAAGAAATCAGACACAGATCCCCATTTTCTCCAGACTGCTATTTGTCCAGTTTGGCAGCATTAAACTCAGAAGTGGTTCCTTTAGTCACTGACAAAAGTGTTTCAAATGCTGCCAGACAAAGCTAACAACACACACAGACACACACACACACACAAAATGATCAAAGCTTTTGTTTTGTCACTTTTGCTTCCTGTTTCTTTGCACGCACCAGGGCACGTTTTGATTCTCAGCCCATTAAATGGTGAATGAACCCTCACAACATCCTTCCTTGCCTCCTAAGTGGGAGAAAGTCTTGCAGGTCAGCCTTTTTGGGGCAGAAATGGGTGATGGAGACTCCACAGACTCCAAAAGCACTTTGTTCATATTCCTGAATGAGCAGGGGAAATGGAGATTGTTGCAGATGGCAGGTACTCTACTTCCATGAAGCCCTAGAAAGTGATTCTTCCTTAAAGAAATGCAGTGTGCAAGGATGAATCATCTGGAGGAGTTTTACGAGCATGGGCTCCCCCAGATTTTTCAATGAGCAAAATTAACTCTGAAGAGCAGATCTCTCCTTGAGCTTACACCTGAGGAAGGAACTTATCAGTGCAGCCTAGCAAATGGGATTTGAAGAGCCCTGAGAAGCTGTCTACCACAAAGCCCTGTCTCAGACTGGGTTATTCTGCAGGTGGAAGCTGGTGTTGTGCACCCTGGGCAATAAGCAGGGGCTCTTTGACAGGAACCTGGGTGGCTCCCACTGCAGTGGCACCCCTTGTCTGAAAGAATGTTCCAAGCCACACCAGGGGTTCGGGTGCCAGCTCCCACTAAGCCATATCCCAACGTACCACATCTGCACTTTTGTAAATACCTCCGGGGATGGTGACAGAATGATGCAGAAGTCCTTAGAGGAGAGCTCTGGGATCTTCCCAGGAAGAGCAGAGGACCTGTACCAGGGGAATGACATGTCCTGTTCTCACCTCCCTGCCTTCCCTTTCTGCTGCTTGATGGGAGGCCTTTGCTGTGATCTGGGACAGGATGGGACTGCCATCCTTCTGTTCCCATATCTCCAGTGGGAAAACCTAAGCCTTCAGGGTGTTTGGATGCTGTGGGAACAGGTGCAATAGGGGACCTAAAAAAACAACAGATCAGCAAACATATGGGCCTGCCCCAGCCCTTAATTAACCTAATTGCCGTAGCTTCCACGAAGGTCTGCATGTTTTCCTAGTGTGGTTTCCGGTGCAGGCAAGCGCCGATCCCTGTGACAGAGAGCAGATGCAGAAATGCCCTCAGCAGCCCCTTCCATCCCACAAGGGGCCCTGCAGGGCAGACCACCTCCATAAAACCCAGCTGGTGGGCCCAGGGTACAGGTTCTCCAGAGTCCACCCCTCCAACGAGGTGCAGTGGGCTTCTCTGGAGAGAGAGTGGAGGCAAGGAATGCGTTTGGGAAGCGCACGAGGGTTATCGCAGCCCGGAGCTGCGGCTCTGTGAGTCTGCCTGCCCTGTGTCAGAGGAGGTGGCTGGCTGATTGCTGCTGCAGGGCACTGAGGGGCTGTAGGTGGTCAGCTGATGAATGTGTTGAGCCAGCTCACCTGCGTGTTCCATGGCACAGTGAAACCACTGGGTGTTTACAGGAAGAAACTGGTGCAAAAAGAACACAAAATGCTCTTTGGTTAAAGAGCACAGCTGGGCTGTAGCATTTTTTCCCATGACTTCAGAGCTAGAGAAAGGGTAGTCAAGAATCTTTATTAACCTGTTATGTTGGTAAACAGCAAGGTTTTCCTCACTTCAGAGTCACTCTTCCTCACTGAAAGTATTTGGAGAACAAAGTCATTCCCAGTTTGGTTAAACATTTGTCTTTCTGTGGCACTGAATTGTAAATTAAGCTGTTATCCTAAAAATACTACAGATAACTAAATTTCCCGACATTCAAAGATATCCTCTAACAACAATCCTTGTGTTGTGCTGCAAACTGAAATGTGAAATTGGCTGTCCAGATGTCTGGTAGGAGCAGCCCAGCCAGCCAGCCGGCTCTTTGCAAGGGAGCAGCTACTCCCACTGCTGCGTTTCACTCCAGCAGAGCCTCAATCCTCGCTGAAACTCAAGGGCTGGAGATGTGAAACACAGCAGAAGGAGCTGCCTTGAGAGGTGCAGAGATGCCAGTGAGAGAGGAGAGCGAGTGCAGAGTCAGATGCAGGCACATCTTGTCTGCCCAGCCAAGCCAAATGTTTATCACCTTCGGATTCACCATGCTGCCCAAAAAAGCAAATCAGATGTGTAGTAGTGTTGGCAATCTCTGTAGGAACCTCCTGTCTGCCAGATTCTCTCTCCCCGCCCTCCCAGCAGGTGCCAGCTGGGTTTTTGCTTTCTTTCATCCTACGATTGTGTTTCATCAAAGCAAGCCCAGTCAGGGGACGCAGAGCCTAAGGGCTTACTAAAATTAGGCCTGATCTTTGGTCCTGTTTGCAAGTGGTTTCTAGGCATGACGATGCCTGACAACACACAAACTGGCAAAAATCAGGGTTTGCAAGTCCTAAGTGCAGCTATGTTTGTGTCATTGTTTGCAAAGTCATTTGGAGCAGCTGTGTGCCTGCTAGGACAAGCAGCAGCACACGGGCTCGGCTCAGAGAGCCCCTGTGAAACAGATCTCAACAGACAAGCAGCCTCCACTGTCCAACTACCTGACACAGGAGGATCACAGGAGAAGCACGGGGGATGCAATTTGGACACGATCACACCGTGCTCACACACAGTCCCCACGACTCAGTGCTGGTGTCACGTGTTCACTGCGGAGCGCTCTGGTTCTTCTGCAAGAACAACCAATGAACAAGATGTTAAGTCCCAATTAAGTTAATGGGGCTTAAACAAATCTTTCAAGTTGAATGTAGTGGTTTGTGTTTTAGTGGATCTGGATCTTGCTAAAGCTTCCCTTCCCCCCTCATCCCACAGAGCTACTTAAATAACAGTGGTTACTAAAGAGGAATTACGAACAGCAGTTCAAACCCCAAAGTGCAGCCGGAAGAGATGTTTGGAATACCTGTACAAAATACCTTCAAAGAGGTGATGAATAAGCTACAGAGGCAAGGAAAGAGGGTAAAAAGTGTGGTTTGGGCCTGTTTTTACACTTAGCTCACAATGGTTTTTGAATGAAGAGGACATGTGGATGTTGGGTCTCTGGTTTGGCTGACTGCCAAACATGCCATGGAAATCAATGCCCAGTTGGCAGCTGACAAGGGTGTCCAGGACAGGGATGGAGAACTCTTTTAAGGATGTATTTGAGAGAGCTGAAGGGATTCAAGTTCAAAATAAACAAAAAGAACTGATTCTCCATTCCTTATTAACCTGTCCTGGAGACTGATATTCCAGAAGCTCCCTCTGAATTCCAGGGAGAGACAGGGGAGATCCAGGTGTCAGCCCTGAAACAGGCTGCTCCTAGACTGTTAGAAGCTTTCTAGGCCAAACCCAACCCCTTAAATTTCATCTGAAAACAAATGGACAATCAGATCTGCTGAACAGCCTTCCAGGAAGCTTTGCAAGGCAGGCTTTTGCTATGACTCTGACTATAAAGGTCTACAACCTCTCATTCGATGAACAGACAACAGCATTTTTGCTGTTTAAGGAACCCTAACAAGGTTTCCTTAGAAATGGATCCACTGCTGAATTCCAAGTCTGCCTGGCATATTCTGGGGGACATCTGGTGTAAATTCTTCATTATTAGATTACATTAGTTGCAGCAATAATCATTCACATGGGATTATTACATCCAAGCTTGTCTCATTGCCTTTATCCTTTCACACATTGTCTTTCCTGGTTCCCCTTCAAAGGGCTGTTGTGAGTCTGTGTCGGAGCAAGAAATTAACTTGTTAGTAATTTATGCATCATTTCCTCCAGCCACATGTATTTAGGGCAAGATCAATAAAATATAATAAGGAAGGGGGTGTGTATCGTCACCATAGGGCTGAAATAATTCCTTTGCTATCACTGCAAATCCTTCCCTCGCACACGAAAACCCGCAGTCCTGCCCATCATTAGTTTGTTTGGCTGGACTGTATCAACAGGACATTGATGCAGCTCTTTTGTGTGCTTGTGGAGTTCATGTCCTGCTACTTCTGCTCGCAGCCGCACAAAGTGCCTCGAGTGGAGATTTACGATTTTGAGAGAGCCGTGTTTCGCAGCCTTTCTTACGGCTCCTGTCGTGTAATTAAAGCTGTGCCGTGTCACACTGGAGATCCATTTCTGGAGCGGCTCCATGCTCTGGCAGCTGCTGCAATGTGTTAGGTCTGAGAAAGGGAAAGGGATGGGAAGAGGGATCGGAGCACCACAGCTCAGGGCTCAGAAAATCTTGCTGCTTGTGGGCACTGGAGAGGCAAGCCTGAGTGGATCTGAAAGGTCACTGGGAGGTTTGAGGGGATCTGGAGTCCTTGAGTAGTGATCTCACTGCTGGTCAGCCCTACCTGGGTAAAAACAAAGTAAAAAAAGAAAAGGAGGAGTTTGGATCCATCTTACCCACAGTAAGTGCAGGGACATAAGAGGGGCAATGCTTATGGCTGATGGAGCACGCTGGATTTCTATGGCTTCTAAAGAGGAGTCTCTTTTCTCACCTCCTGACTTCAATCCAGACTATCCTGCAGGGTTTCAGCTCCATGAGAACTTTAATTCAAGGAATTTTTTGCAGTTTCAGATTAAGAATTTCCTGAAAAGGCAAGCAAAACCAAATGGGCGATTTGGCACCCCTGCTAGCTCTGCATGCCTGGACTCCCTGTGGCTGCTTCTCCTGCAGGAGATGTCCTGGCACTTGGCACACTTGTGGATGTCAGGCCACAAGTGTGGCCCAGCTTGGCTTTGGCAGTGCTCTGGCTGCTGATCTCAGCCATGCAGAGGCTCCAGATCCTCAGAGTCTCTGGAGGGCAATGTCTTGAGACCACTCTGTGCTTTGGGCTTTTGGCTTGATTTATCGCTGTAAACATGGAGAAATCTAGCAGAGGGAGGTGGTTAAAGCCCCCTTGCAGGTCCGAGTGGCACCCCAGAGGAATTCTTGGTGGAGTTGTGCTGGGCTGGGCAGCACACAGTGTACAGGATGGGGCAGTGGAGGCAGAGCAATCTTGCCCTTCACAACCCCGGCGGTGTTGACACAGCCTGAAGGGGAGCGCAAAGGAGATGAGATACCAAGATTATCAGTTCAGACAGGGGAGAGGAATGTTGTTTGCCTGTAGCTCTTCTCCATCAGGACTGGCAAAATCCAAACATGAAGATGTCTACGCATGGATAGAGAATGTAACAGAGATAAGCAGGCACAGGAACAAAGCCAGGGGCTCTAACTTCAGCACCAGAAAAACCGGTCACAGCACAGGCAGGTTGTTTTCTGAAAGCCTCCTGGAGACAAGGGTCTGTCCAGGTCACCTGCAAGAGCTAGGGACACTGCCCAGGAATTTGTACAGAACGCTGCTGCCTTTACACCTGCCCCCATTGTCCTCAGACAGCTTCAGTGAGGCAAAACCTGCTATGCTTGGTCTCCACAGGAGTCCGGTGGTGGTGGGGCTGACACTGCCACCTTCTTGATGCTCGCTACCAGACAGAGTTGGTACAGGTGAGAAAAAACAGTCAACTGGCAGAGAGAAGGAGCAAAGCAGGACTGAGACAGGCGCTCGGACCATGTATCCATACGGTCATACGGCAGTCGTTGGCTTGGTTTGGTTCCTTTAGGAGCTGGGATAAGAAGTTGCTTTCAGGAGACACTTTGTCAGCAAAGCTGCTGCAGACCGACTGCTTGGCGTGGTAGGGCCCTTCCCAGGCAGCCCAGCCCTCCCCAGCCCTCCCTCTGGCATTGCAACATCTCCCACTTTCCAAAGAGGCAGGAGCCCGAAGAGCAAACACAGGAAACCCCAGCCCCGGTCAAGGTCTGGGAGGTAAATTTGTAACTTTGGACAGATTGTGAAGATGCTGCTCTGTAATATGTAAATACTCCTTTCTTTCTCCAACAGCCCAGAGCTGCTGAGGGAGCTGATCCCAAACCTCCCTTCATGGTTGAGTCTGCTGAAGAGACAGGACACAGGTTGGAAATGCAGCCGGGCACGCAGGCTCCTTATTCCCTGGAGATGGGATCCTTCCCTCACTTCTGTAAGTCCTGCCCTGACCCCGGGCTCAGCTGTGGGCTGGGAGGCTGCACGGGACACCACTGTGAGCATTGCCAAGAGCTGTGGGGTGTGCCCAGCCTCCTGGGCATGCTGCTCCTCTAGCCATCTGTGCCAGCTGAACAGCCAGCTTTGTGGGACTTGATTTCGGGTGCAGGTTTTGGAAAGGAACCCTCATAAAACTGTGCTGCACTCTCCACTGCAGGAGAGTTCAGACACTGGGAAATGCTGTTTAGCAGGAATGGTGGAGGTGTGATGGGACAGATGGGCTCGGGAAGGAGGTGGCAGCTCTGTCCTTGAAGGTCTCTGGTTTGGGGTGGGAAGATGGGCAAGCTGAGCTTTTGTCCCTCTGTGTTTCTTCCAGACCCGTGAGCCTGTGTTTTCCTTCTGCAGCAGAAGAAAAGTAAAGTTTTCAGGGTGTGGAGGGGAATACTGTGTTTGTTGATGGCTTGTACTAAAGGAGTGTTGTAGTTTAGCCTAGAGTGTTAGTAGTTTAGTTCTGGCAATCAGCTCAGGAAGGGTAAAAAAGAACAGGAGGCAGTTACTCACAGAACCAGTCAAGAGTTTTCCATGAGAATAATACTTTTAACAAAGTGATGGTTCACTAAAAACTGGACTTCTCCCTAGGTAAATAGTGATTTTGTTAAATATATTAAATATGTGTGTGTATGTACAGAGAGAAAGATATAATTCCACTGGAAAACTGCCTTAATGGCCTAATTAATTTCAGATTCCTTTGAACCTGGTTTGGGTTTTGACCTGATTCAATATGTTTCACCACCTCTGCTGCATATGAGCTTTCTGCAATATGTGTGTATCAATATTCTGACCAAAAGGAATGCATTTACTTTCTTTTATATATTTCCAAGTCACATGAAATATAAACCAGCTACCTCGCTTGCTACTTTATTAGTAAATATGTCACATATCCATATCAATATAAAGTTTAATTAACATCAGCAGGGACACTACTTGCCTGATTCCTATATATCAGTGGCACAACACTGTGACTGATCCAGTCAGATGCAAAGTAACCTTTGCACCAGTTCTGAACTCTGGGAATCAAAACCAACCTGTGTTGGGCAGATGTGTAAGTAGAGGACAGAGAGAAAATTAACTGCTTGTCTCTGAGCTCTAAAAAGCTGCTTTCACCCCTCAGGACGAAGGAAGGCTGCACAAGATCCCTGCTTGGTGCTCAGCCCCAGTCTCAGTTTCAGGCTTAGACCCCAGACTCTGTTGTCTGGAAGTGACCCACAGAGGATTTGTCACCAGCTGCAGCCAGCAGAGCCCAGAGATGGAGTCCAGCCTGTGCTGCCCAAACCAGCTGCAGGTACTCGCAGGCTGGCCCCTTCCACTCTGCATCTGTCAATTAAGTGGGCATCCTTCCCATCCTGACTTTTCCCAGCTGACCTTTTTAAGCTCAGTTGCAGGTTCTGCCCCATCTTCCCGCTGACAGCTCTGGAGATTCATTCTGAATGCTGCAGAGGCAGCTGGTTTAGGGGAGAGGTCTGCAACCTTTCCTGGGCTGGCCTGCCTTTCCCTCCCTCAGACAAGCTCACGCACACCTGGAAACACTGGCGGGGAGCTGGGAGATGCTGCCTTTGCCATGGCCCCCTTCAGACAGCCAGCTTGGAGCTGGCTTTTGCAGGAGGAAGAATTGTCTGTGTGAAGGCAGGGAGCTGGGGAATCGCAGGTGACTGGAACACCAGGAGCGACTTCTGCTGCAACTTTCATGTAACTCCAGTGGCCTCCGAGGGAGAAGACTTTTCTTGCTAGGCTACTCCTTGCAGTGGAGACGGAACATTAAAAGCACTTTAGTTAGCTAATGAGAGGGTTTCTCCTAGGCCAAACCTAGAGTGTTGTAGCAGGTATCACAGCACTGACAGCAGTGGAGGAAAGGGTGGGAATGTGTTTGTTGCAGATACTTTCTGCTTCAGCTGAAGTCCAAAGGACTTTTTTTACCCACAGGATGAGGCTAGAGGGTGGTTTGGAATTAGATTTCTCTCATCGTGCTGTGATCTTGGTTTCTCTCCTTGCCCCTGCTGCAGTAGTTTGCTGGGGTGATTCAGAAGCTGAGCTGGAAGCTGAAATCACCACGTGCCTGGTGTGATACCTGGCTCTCAAAGTCCCTTGCCTGGCCTAAGCCACACCCTGCTGCCCTTGGGAGAGGCAGGAGCTGTCTGGAGAGGTTCCTCTGTGCCCTCTCCTGTGTCCAAGGGGCAGTGCAGCAGCTCTGAAGGACCAGGATGCCAATGCCTGTCCTGTCCTTGATGTCGGTGCTTGCTGAGCACAGCCCTCTCTCCTCAGATGAGCCCTTCTGCCCTGTGGGGATTTTGCAAAGCTCTTAGTTCCTTTCTTGCTACAGTCTTTTAACGGGAAGCCTTTGATACAGTTCTGGCAGAAATTGCTCTCACCTTGGCCTGCCTCTTCTGAGCTTTCTTCAGAAACGTTGCTGGATCCTGAATAACGCATTTTGGGGCCAGGTTTTGGATGGACCATTTCCTACCTGTGAGGGGTGGCAGAGGTGACGGCTGCATTGTGGGGAGGCCAGGCTGCCTCCACTGCCAACCAGCAGAATCCTGTGCTGTCAGGAGTTTTACAAGGGCTTTATCTGTATTTTTTTGTATTATTTATATTATTTTATTTGTTATAGCTTATATTACTCTGGGTATGTAAGTATTTATTTGTTGCTGGAGTAAAGCCTCTGCTTTCAGTGTTTGGAGGAAGAAAATCATTAGGCTGCAAATCCTGTAGGAGAAGCTGAGTTCAGAGACTGAGACAGACTCAGGGGTGGATTCTTCAGCCCTTGGCACCAACCCTGCTGGGCTTGAGGGCACAAAGCCGAAGTGCACAAGGAATCTCAGTCTCCTTCTAAAAACAAACAAAATCTGACTCTGGCATCCCTCAGCACCCTGGGGAGTACACGGTGCGCCTGCTGCAAACCCAGAGCAGATGAAGCTGCCTGGGCAGCTGGGCTGTTTTGAGGTGCAGGCTCAGCCCTTTCCCCTTGGGTCCATTTCTTTGGGATCCCCAGCGGAAAGGAAGGCATGGGAGCAAAGATGTCTGGGTGCTGAGAGCTGTGCTGGCTGGTCCTTTGCATAGGAGCCAGCAGGGTTACAGGAGAACACAGCACTGTCTTGGGAGGAAGGCTGCCTCGATGTTTGGCTGGCCCTGGGGGGCAGCGAAGGGGTTAAAGCTCAGCCGTTCTGCCCAATCAGTCTGGCTTGCCTGTAATAACCAATTAACGAAGTGTAATTGTGCAAATCCATATGTGGCAGTAATTACCAGAGAGATTAATGGATTCCTTCCTTTCTAAGCGGACCCCACCGCAGCTTGCCAGCGTCCCCCCGCCACCTGAAAGGGTTCGGAGAGGGGGGAAAGCTGGAACTGCTCTTCCCTGGACACTCTGTGGTGAAGCCAAGCGGACAGGGAGGCCCTGTGGGGACTGCCCCGTGCTTGTTTAAATAACCCTTTTCATCTCCCTGCTTTCCTTACGTACAGCTTGCTGCTCCCTGGCTTGGACCCGGCCTCTCGAGGACAGTTCGTGCCCAGCCTGTCGGGGGCCCGGGCTGCCATGTCCCTGCCCTCCCCATTGTCCATTCATTCCCCGCTCCCTGTTCCCCTGTTTAGTCCTAATTGCTGCAGAATATCGCGTCTGTTTGCCCTCTTCTTTTGTAGCTTTGTTATTTTAGTTGCAATGGGTAATCCAGCAAACTGTTAAAGGCATACACGAGGCGAGGAGGGGACAGCAGGGCGCTCGGGGCAGGTTTTCAGGCCAGGATATGGGATTGCGTTTGGGGGATGGCAGCTCGCAGGCAGGCTGGGCCTGACACATGCTCTAGGAAGGGTTTTCTTAAGGATATGTGACCAGAGAAGCCAAGAGTGACCCTGGAGCATGTGAATATTGCCCCCTCCTAATGCTCTGGGTGGTGAAACAGGGCAAGGGAGGATGGGGTGCATTTGTGGGCCTGTCCTCTGGCAAATCACCACCTGGGCAACACAGACTCCTCCAGAGCTGCACCAACACCTTGAGATGCAAAGTGCCTTGTTCCACCTTAGTTAGATTTAACCCCACATCACACAGGTCTGACCCAGGGCGAGAGGGAGCCGGGAAGAGCTCAGCCCCGTTCCTGCGCTGGGCGATGCTCCGTGCCCCTGACAGGGATCTCGTGCAGAGCCCCAGCCCGTGGGGAGGGCTGATGTGCTGGCTGGGGAGCCATCCGTCACTGGCCGCACGCACAGGGCCACCCGTGCCCCGGGGGTGGCTGTGCCTGCTCAGCAGGGGACGGGGCAGGTGGCTTCAGAGGGATGGCAGGGAGTGGTCACATCACATCTCACGTCTAGCAGCCTCCCTGCCTTCCTCTCCAGGCTGAAAAAGGGATGCTGGAGTGTGAACCTGGGTCTGTGAATTTATTTGTCTGGTTGGTTTTTTGTCCTCTAGGCTGGGATTTGGACTTGGGGTAGGTCAGAGCTGTGTGGGCCGGGTGAGAGCTTGTCCCGGGTGTAAAAAGCACTCAGACAGAGCCAGGTCAAAGGTCCATCCATCTTGAAAATGATGGATGCATCCAGGGAAGACAGGAGCAGAGTGTGTCCTTCCTCCTGCAGGTACCTACCAGCAGCCTCTGCCCTGAGCTGCTCAGCATCTCCCATCGCTGATAACCTCGTGGGGCCAGGACAGGCTGCCCCCAAATCTGTAATGATATGAGCACAGATCCCTGCAGAGCACGTCTGGCCTTGGCCTGGCTGCTCTCTGGCAGCCCTGGCCCCATTCACTGCCACACGGATGGTGAGGGATGTAAATGACCTTTTTCTTACTGCTGACTTGTTGCAAAGGCCAGGGATATGGCTGCTGCAAGGGAGTGGCTGTGCAAGGTGCTCATCAGAGACACAAGCGAGGCTCTTCTCCAAGGAGGGTTACAGATGATGGGGGAGGTTCTGGGAAATTCATTCCTGAAAGTGATGGGAATGCACAGAAAGGTGCAAATTCCTAGAGGAGTGGGAGAGGGGGAGAACACTGATGGAGATTCTGCTCTTGGGTCTCCTTGCTTGGCGTTCTGGGAGCCAGGCCACACAGATTGCTTGGTTTCTATCCAGGAAAAGGCACCAGGGCTGCTCTTGGCCATTCTAAACGGGATTGTTTTGTTTGTCAGAGAGGTGTGTCTCTTGGAGTCTTGATTCTTCCAGCTCTTCCACTTCACCTAACCATGGGTTCATCAATACTCCTCTTCCCTTGCTGCTGGGTCATCCTAGGCTGGAGGTTATGTGTGCCAAAGCATGGCATGTAAATGTGTTTCCTGGGTCTGTTCTGCTTGTAGGATCTTTCCTTTCTAGAAAGCTTCCCACCCGGCACAGATGCCTGGGGGCATTCAGGGAAATACTTGGTGCACTGAGGGGTGTATCTTGCACAGTTTATGGCCTGCTTGAAGTGTTGGGTCCTTGCTGCCCTGGATTTTAGGTGCCAGGGCTGCAAGATTTAGCAGATAGGTTTAAAAGCCTCATTACTTAAATGAGCAGTGGAGACTAATTTGTGTGGCTATGGCTTGGCTCTTAAATGTCCAGAGTTCCCAGTGGGAACATCCCTTGGCCTGTGCTGACTCCCAGACTGTGCTTGGGAACTATCTGATGGCAAATGTCAGTCTTTGCAACCATCAGGACAGACCCTGGGACAGTGCCCTAGGACTGGTGAATTTATCAACCTTTCAGGGTGTGCTGCTGGTCTGGAAAACTTAAGGCCTGAAAAGGGACCAGAGTCCAGATTTTTCAGCTGGGGTATGTCTGGCTGGCAGAGGAGACAGCTCTGTAGAGAAGCTGATCTTCAGGGCTTGCTTTAATAAGCTGACTTAAGTCAGTGCACATCAGTGCAGTGCCAGTACTTGAGCATGCCCACATCATCCCAGGTTGTTTCTCTGCTTCTGCTGTGTAGAGGCTGCTCCTTCTGCTCAGAGGCTCTAAAGGACAGGGCCAAAACGTGTGGCTGGTGCTCTTTTCTCTCCCTCTCTTTCTACTGCAAAGGGGTTGAGGGGCAAAGAGCAGATATTTGACAGTAAATGTCATTCCACATCCCTGCAAATTCTTCACGTGCTTGCTCCTTGCTGCTGGGCTGTCATGGGTGGTGTGGTCTGTCCCTGCCTTGATCCCGGGCTGTTCCTTTCTTTGGGGCATGGAGAATTTTGTCATGCTCCCATGGCTTTAAATACCAGTGGATTTTCTGTTTGGTACAGGGAAACATTTTGAGAGGAGAACATGAAAGGCAATGGAGGGCATAGATCAGGAAAGGGATGCTCTCTGTAGCTGGCTCCTTACCCACCCCTCAGCTTCACAGGGAGGCAAAGGGATTTAAACATCTCCTGCAGGGAAACACTGAGAGAACCTTTCTCGTGGGAGAACACCTTGTCTGAGTTTGATGTTGTGTTTGTCTCCCTTTGGCTGCCACTGGAAGGTGAGTCCCAGGGGAAGGGCATCTGCTAGGACAGGTGAGAGCTGTGTGGGCAAGGCAAAGAAGAGGCTTGGTCCTCTGCATCTCAAACAGACTGGGCTGGCAGAGTCTGCTGGAATTGGTTGCACTTGTAAAGAGATCTCAAAATGAACCTGTTGCTTTTCTGTGAAATGGAAAGGTCTGCATGGCTCAGAGGACAGACACAAACTACCAGGAGTGGAGTGGTTTGAGCCACCAGTGGAGGCAGAGACAGTGAGGGCTAAGGTCTTTATATCCCACTTCTCCTCTTCTTTACTGCCAGTTCATGAAGGGATTCCTTGGGTTTGCTCATCTGAAATACATCATTTCATGCCTCATTGCTTGGGCTGTGCTTCATTTCTTCCAATTGCCACGCCTGGGCTGTGTCTCTAGACGCAGTGTTGGTGGAGAGGCTGCATAGGCATGTCTGCACCACAGCATGGACATGGCTGTGTCTCTGGGCAAAGATGGGGTCTGGTTTACTGGCTGGGGGGGTGTGGTGTGGGGCTTTTGTTCCCTGATGACTCGGAGGCATCACAGCTGTGAGCTGAGGGCTTGCATGGGCAGGGTTGCTGGATTGGGGTACTTGGAGCAATGGAAACTTGTTCCTAGGCCTGCTTGAAATTCCTGAGTGGAGTTCAGGAGACCCATCCCCAGGAATCCTGTGTCATTACAACAGGATTCTCCTGTGTCAGAAACAGGAGATCTTTGTGCATGAGAGGAGACAGCAAAGCCTTGAGAAACCTGCCTCTCCCTCCTTGAGGACACACTTGTGTTTTAGTGGTACTTGATTTCCTTCCCTGCTCTGTGGAGACCCAATGGACCGGAAGAAACCTACTGTAAAAGGGGTTAATGTGCCAATGGCACCTGCAGAAGTGAAGTGGAGGTGGGATCCGGTTGGGCTGTCTGGTTCCTGAGGAGCTCCAGGCATCCTGTGAGAGGGGCAGCTTCCCACTGTGGCTGATAGAAAATGCCTCATTGACTGGAGCAAGGACTAAACTCCAAAGACAGCTGGCTGAGAAGTGCTGACTGGAGCTGTGCCATGGTGACTTGGTGGATGTGACTTTTGGGCCCTTGGTCCAGATCTAAAGCTCTGTGGCCATCTGACCCCTAATCTGTGCATATCTGCACAGATATCAATGTTAATCTGGCATAAATGCCCTCTTCTTCCTCAGATCCTTTCAAATTATTGTAATGGAGCCAATTTGACAAGGCAGGCTTCATCCTGGACCAGATCTGCTGGCTGCCAGAGAGCAGACTCTGCTGGAGACGTAAGGAGAGACAGGAGTGATTCAGAGAAAGCTGGAGCCCTCACTGTGGCATTAATCTGACAGTGTGCACTCAGATGCTCACACCTGATCCAGGCAGAGCTCAGTGCAGAAATCCAGTGTGAAAGCTGTGGCCTTTCTGGGAGAGAACACAGATCAGAAATCCAAGAGTACCTGCTGAGCTCCCCTCTGCCACAGAGGAACCTGGGATTAGATGTTTTATGATAGATATCAACCTTCTGGGCTTTTGGGGCCTGGCTGCTGTGGCTGGCACCTTGGGGACCTATGGCTGTGCCCTCAGCCAGGAAGGTACTGGTGCTAGCCCTTGATGTGAAGCTGTTCCTCTTGGATGCCTCCAGCCTTCCTCCCCTGAGAAAGGAGATACTCCAAGCAGAAATAACCCCTGTTACCTTGAACTCCAGGACAGCCACGTTTGCCTGTCTGGTATAAATAGACCATTTGAGGCAGCAGGACGTGATGGAGATTGACAGGTTGTCTCCGGAGTTTTGCACTTGCTGAAGCAGGAGGAAATGTAAAAGCATCAACGTGGGGATGCACAGCATGAGAGCAGCCAGCAGAGCCCCCCAGCTGCACAGCAGGCTGTGCCACCTGCCAGGGAGGATGCAGGGGGGGCGCTTGGTGGCCCTGAGCAGGGCACTGCTGTGACAAGACCTTCCCCAGCCCGTGCTGAGCCACACGAGGTCCAGCAGATGCCTTGTTGTGTCACCCAGCTCAGCCTCTTGCCAACAAGCCTGCTCACAGAAATCCAGGTTTCCCAGCAAAAAGAGAATGAAGAATGGAGCAGGATCAAGGGGGGTGTGTGTGTGTGTGTGTGTGTGTGTGTGAAAGTTTTCCAAAAGTTCTGTAGAGATAGGTATGGGGACCAAGTTTCACTCAGGTAGTTTGTTTCTAGGTAGTCAAAGAAGCCTCTAAATCAGTATTTACTTGTGACCGAGGGCTACCTTTTAAATTTTTTTCAACTACTTGTCCCTACAAGAAATAATGGAGGGTTAACCTGGACAAGGAACATCTTCTGTTGAGATGTTTTGTCTGAAAAAATGGTTGTTGTGGGAAAACTGGAAAATTGCACAGGCTGTGTCTTTCAAGATTTCTCCGAGAACTTTTTTTTTCTAGGGGATGAAGAAATCCTGGTCAGGGTGTAGTTTTCTTTGAAGGAAGATAACCTAACTGTTTTTAGGCATTTTGCAGAAATCTCAGCTTCACATCATGTGAACAGCAGGGTTAAAGATGGGCTTTGTGTTTAAATGACAACCTGTGTGTTCTCAGGTGCTCTGAATGGAAAGTTTGCTTGCAGGGTGGTATCAAGGAGGTATCAAGCGAACCTTTCTTCACCTGTCCTTTGAATATCCCTTGCTATGGATGAACACCAAATGACTTGTCAAGGTGAACTTCAGAGATGAGTGTTCTTCTCCCAACAAAATCTCTTCCAGACTCCAAGGGCCTTTTGTCAGACCTGCTTTTGGATCTGAGAGACTTCAGCACTTGAACATAAAAATCTTCACTTCATTCAGTGCTCATCCAGCCTGGAATCCTGGTTTACAGCAGTTTGCTGTCTTGTACCGTGGACAAGAGAAATAAGGTGCTTACCTTGAAGTGTGAGGGATGGGAGACTCTCCCAGTCGGAATACTGTGGGTTATTAATTCCTTTTTGGTGCCTCTGATCTTTATTCCAGGAAAGGTAAAAAGGTGGAGTGACCTGTCTAAAAGCAGACAGGGAGCTATGAACTCCCAAATTCCGAGCCTCTTGACCCAACCACTGCTTCAGGATACAATGCATGCCCAAACATCTTTGTGATGCAGCACAAATCTCCTGCATCACGGGCTTGCTCAATCCCAAGCAAGCCCAACCCAAAGCAACCGATGCATTTGACAAAGTATCATTTTCCAGAAGATGCAAATGGCCACTTTTTTGGGTCCACCTTCCCAGGAATACTTTGCTGCCTGCTTTTCCATGACGCTACCGCTGCTGACCTTTCTGCTCCGGCAAGGGGGAGCCTCTGGGAAGCACATAGGCAGTGATTCTTCACTGTTACAAAGGCCGGGATTGTTGGCAGCTTGACGCCCCAGAAAGTGTCTAATTGACTCGACTCCTTCTAGCTGGGCTCCGAATGGATTTTCTGCCTCAGGATATCTCGGCGTTATAGTGGACCTGTTGTTTTTGCTGCCCGCATGATACTCAAAAGTGCATTGTTGGAGCAGGGAGCGTGAGTCAGAGCGGATGCGCGGAGGGAGCCGCGAGCCGCCCCGCGAGCGCGCGGGAGCGCGACGGGGTCACCTGCCAGCCTCTCTCAGGGGCTCCAAACTCTCTTGGAGCATCCCGGAGCGTGAGCTTGGCTTGATGGGTACGGCTGACAGGCGTAAATCTGCCCTTTGCATCTCAGGGAGCGTTAGCGTGAAAATATCTCTGCTAGTCTAGCAGAGTTTGTTCACTCTGACGCCTTGGGGTGGCTGCCTAGAACAGAGGCTAGACAAGATTAAGAGAATAAAAGCAGGTATTTATTAAAGGCCTTCAACAGATATACCTTGGGCAGTCAAAAACCTCCGAGAGGGGCTACACCCAGGATGGACGACAGTCACCAGTTTTTTGTACAGTTATAAGTTTGGTCCATTTACATATCAGGGGTTAATCCTGCATTTACAGCTTCAGGTAGTGAAGTAATTTACTCCAAGTTTGCTCTCCCAGTTCACTGTTGTTTACATCTCTCAGGGCCTGAGACAATAAGGTGTCCTTGAGTTTCAGGCCTAGAGAGGCATTGTTTTGTCTGAATAAAACGGGAAGACAGTAACTAAGAGGCTATGGAGTTTTAGAGTTACACACTAAAGCAATACAGGATCTGAACAATATAAAAGCTACATCCCAAAGCATCAACTGCAGTGCATCTCCAGTGTGGGCTTGGCCCAGGTGCCTTCTGGGCTGGGCAGAGGCCTTGTCAGGTATCTCTGTCACCTTGCACAAATGCCTGGGAGTGCTTTACCTTCATCCATGTCAAAATATGTAAGTGCCACCACTGGTGCCTGTCTGAGGAGGTAATTCCCTGCAGGATTGGGCAGCTGGGCTCCGCAACCAGCAAAGCTGCTGGAGGTGCTTAGGCAGGCGTAAGAGGATTCGGTGACACCGCTGATTAGTGTCCAGGGCCTCATTATGGTGCTGGTAATTGCAGGTCTCCCAAGCTTTAAACAGGCTTGTTTAAATCTGCCCTCAGAGGCTGCGCTTGGCTGCATGGGACGGTGCTTTCTGCAAGGTAGGCAGTGCCCTCCCTGGAGCAGCCTGGCACTGGGGACGGTGGCCCTGGCCCTGACACCTTGGGGATGGAACTCACACTGGGTGGCAGCTGTGGGGCTCAGGGAGAGAGAGGGAAGGCCTGGGGAGAAGGAGAGGGCAGGCTGTGTTCCTGCAGGTGTGTTTGTGGTGCTGCTGTTTGGATGTGCTGCTGTCGGTAATTGCATTAGCCCGGTGGGGCTCTGGGCCTAATTTCATTAGCTTGGTGTCTGTGGTTATTGCTGGACATGAGGAAGGGCAGGGATGGATGGGGAAGGGCTGATGCAGCAGCTCCCTTCCTCTCCATCTCCAGGGAGGCAACTTGCTTTTGGTGACTTCTGCCTGTCCCTGGCCAATGCCACGGACCAGTGCAACAGATGGATGAGGACAGCTCAATCCACTTGTTGGCCTGGAGAAAACCAGTTTCAAGCCCTTGCTCTGAAACTAACTTCCTGTTTGGCCCTGAGCAATTCACCTGGTGTCTGTGTCACCCTCAGAGGCCAGCAGGGAGGAGAATGGGCATTTTGTCTCCTGGGGCACTCAGCCTGGTAGCCCTTATTGCACCTCATTAGCCATGTGAAGGGAGCCTCAGCTCTAACACCAGCACCCCATGGGAAGTGGGTTTTCCCTGGAATGCTGTCACTCTGGAGCAGTGTGGAAGGAGGAAGATGAATGCGCAGATGTGGAATTATAAGAGCTGCAACTTTTTTTATTTGGTCATATCCATGGCATCAGTATATACATAGACTGCCTTTGCCTTTAAAACAAAGATGGGGTGGGGCTTGATGGAATTCTCGAACATATTTGGGGTTTTCCTAGTTCAAGGAAAAGGGACCATATTTACTTTCCAGCTTTCCTGGTTCTGGTGCAGAGCAGGATAAAACTATTCCCCTGTAGGCCTTTATGCAGTCAGGCTCCAGAGACCAGCATCCTAAAAGGCTCAGTGGAGTAGCACTGGTGGAGGAGCTCTTTGGAGATGCTATTCCAGCACACTGCAGGAATACTACCTGCAGTACAGTGGCCTCGGAAAGTTAACTGGGAGGTGAGTGAGTGAGCTGGGGATCCCAACACAACGTTAGCATCTTGGTTGGCTTGAACAGTTCTGCTTTGTTCTGCTTGTTTGGAGTCCTGCTCTGACTGATGCCCCCAGGTGTGGCTGCTGGATGCCCCCTGGCAGCACTGAATTCCATCTGGGTGCAGCATGGCAATGGTTTTCCTTCCTAAATTAACAGTGGCAGTCATAATGTCTTCTCCTTTTACACAACAACGAGGATGGGCAGGGGAATAAAAAGCATTTTTACTCCAAAGCTGGAAATTGTCCTACCCTACAAGAAACTGAGGGGCTGCCTCTGTAAGGTCCTGCAGTACTGACTAAGAGAGGCTGGGCTGGCTCCTGGAGTCTGTCTGTCACAGACTGACTTGGTTGCAGGGACTGGAACTTCTCCATGCTCCAAAATCCACAGTGGTCTCCTAAATTAATTGCCTGCCACTTGATTTGCCTGAGGAAAGGGCCTGGAGGGGTTTCCTTGAAGTTGCTCTCTGTGTGCATGTGTTCTGCAGTGCTAAGCACTCACTAACCCAGATCTGCTAAAAATCAATAAAGTAATCCACTTACTGCTTGGGACTGCCAACCTTTTTAAGGAGCTCAGAGCTGTTTTGTCTTCTTTCCTCTCCCAAAGAAAAGAGCTGTGGAGAAGGGGGTGCTGACAGAGCTGGTCTAAAATCAGGCTCTTTGCTCTGGGCAGATCAATAAAAATAATTCCCTACTAAAACTTCATTAGCATGGAATTAAAGCCGCTGAGATCCCGCGTGGTGGGTAAGAATTAATGGTACTGCTAAACCTCGGCACGGCTGGCGCTTAGAACGCAAAGCCGCTTCGCTGCTCACACCTCCCGTTCCCAGAGCTGCCAGGGCTGCACTGAGCATTGCAGCTGCCTTTGCTCTGCCCCTGCTCCGTCCCACGCCTGCTTGGCAAGGGCACAAACTCTCCTGTCCAGCCTGAGGGCAAGGGACAAGCCAGGCTGGGATGGCGGGGAGGTGTGGCTCAAGCAGGTGGAAGCAAATCTGCCGCGCAAGAGGGGTTTGTCTCAAAAGAGCGCCTCAGTTCTGAGTGCTGGTGGGCACCTGGGGACCAGGGGTACAAGGCCACCTTGCATCTCTGCATTGGTGCTGGACAGGCAGGCTTCCCATCATGCCAGAGCTTTCCCATGATACCAGATCAGAGAAACATCCCTCTGGCAGGTCGTGTGTGGGGCTGCACAAAGTCCCTCTCTTGTGTGGAAGTTTTGGATCTTAATGAGTGTATGTGTTTGTGTGTGTGTGTGTGTGTGAAAAATCGCTTCTTTTGAAAGTAGATTGTTTGCCAGGCTTTCTTGATTGAAAAATGTTTCTTTCAGTCTTGTGACAGAGGAAAAAAACCTTGCCCTGCTGAGAAATCCAATTTTCTATCAGGAGATTGAAACAAGCCCCCTTGCAGCCTGTGCCTCAGCAGTGCCCTGGGTTTCTGCCTGCGGGGCATTGAGGTATCCCTGCCTTGTGCCTGCCTTTTGCTTCCTGCCCCTAACAAGGATCCCCAGTGTGGCTGTTAAAGGACAGCACTGGAGGCAAAGCCAGTGTTTTCCTGAAACAGCAAACTTTGCCGAAAGGTTAGAAATCCTTGTGGTTGCTGGGATTGACGCTGCTTGGATTAGACAGGGTGGAGTGTGGGGAAGCCTCCACTGGAACAGGAGCTGTGCCTACATCTCCTGCACCTGGATGTAGCTGGGAACACTGGAAGGACTGGCCAGAGCCGAGGAAATTCAATGGGGATGACGTTGTTGTATTTTGGGGTGGTGGCAGGGCAGGACACAAGCTCAGCTGAACAGGAGAGGGACAGGACAGAGCACAGCACATTCAGATGCTGCTGTGCTGTGCTCTCATGCTGATCATCAAACCCTTTGGTCTCCCTTCCCCAGAGCTCAAAACTTGTGGCCAGTAAGAGGGATGTGTAAGCATTGGTGCTCAGCTGTCTCTTCTCTAGAAACAGTTTTGCAGTGCATTAAAGTTTGGGCAATAAAACAAATGAGATGTGAAAGGTGGCCAGATAGAAAATACAAGAGTGATCTCTGCTGTTTGTATTCCCTCTGTGAGATTGCAGTTGCTTGGTGTTTTTTTTGCCTCAGTAGAACCTACTCTGAATACTGATCTCTCGTTTTCTTTTCTTTTTTTTTTTTTTTTT
>WAAG01044996.1:33413-61701 GCA_013390105.1 Tichodroma muraria
TTTAACTGTGAGGGAAAGAAAAGGGTGTGTGTAAACCTAGGCCACAGCTAATGGGCTATACAGAATGCTGATACTACTGCCTGCAAACCTCCTTGCTCCTGACAGCAGGCAGGTTATCCATTTGTTCTGCTGTGTGGAGATGCACTCCAAAACGTTAGGTTCCCATTCCCAGGTAAACTCGAAGTCCTGGAGCTGATCTGATGTACCTGCTGCCCCTAAAGAGCTGTTCATCCATGTCATGGTGTCCTCCCGACACTGCACATTACCAAAGTCCTCACACGCAGATGCAGAGCAGAAATTGGGGGAAATAAAAGCACCTTTTAAAAATAATTTAAAGGTTGCTAATATAAGGGAGAGAAAAACCCCTTTCCTTTGCTTAAACTCTAGCTAGAGATAAATGGATATGGCAATGTCTGAGAGCAAAGGAAGAAACAGAGCTAACAAGGGTAACCTTTACTTCTCCTGCAGATGCAACACCTCAGGGCTGACTGCACCTCAGTCAGCATCTGCCTGAGCTGCTGCTGGGTGCTCTGAACAGCTCTGGGCCGGCAGATTCCACGCCTTCCCCTTCCAGCATGCTTTGTGCCAAAGGGCAAAACGGGTCCTGGAGGGAGCCAAGCGTCAGAAGGCCCTCGCAGGACGCCAAACATCCTAATCTGCTCTTCCCTCTTCTTGTCTTGCTGCTTGCATGCCATGCTCCCCATGGTCCCCGTGGTTCATGGTCTCCCTGGGAAGCCAAAGCCCCCTGCTAGCCCTGAGCCCCCTTTCTCTGCCGTGTGGCTGGCGCCAAGGACTGCAAGCCACCTTCTCCTCCAGTACAGTTGGAAGCGCAGACCTCCGGCAAAATTCCTCCCTCCTCCATTCCTTTGAGGTGGCTTCGTTTGGGGCTTCCCAGATCAGACGCCAGAAACAGTGAGTGGGCTGTGCTGTATCCTCGCCTCTCCCCGGAGCTGCATGAGTTTGGCTGGGGGCTTGTCAGTCAGGGAACTGGGGCTGTTCCTGACTCGGAGCACCAGTCACTGGAGGGGGCAGTGCTGGGGACCGCATGGGGCTCTGCCCCGGCCTGGCTAGGGCTGCTTATTTTCTGCGTATTTCTCCACATTTCCTGCAGAACTTCATCGTCAGGAGGGCTGGGCATTAGGCTGAGGTTGCGGGTGTACGTCTGGGGCTGTCGGAAGCCTAATGCACTGCGCTGCCCTGGCTGGGAGCTTTACTGACTGTATGCAGCACGGATTGAGCCCCCCGGGCTCTGCCCCGTGTCCCGCCTCTTCTCACCCCATACAGCTTCAGCGGCTGGCTAATGCTGCTTTTGGTGCGGTTTGCGTGTCTTTTGTACCCCTTTGGGTGGGGCTGGGGATGAGAGCTCAGCTTCCAGCTCTGCTAGCCCCAGGAAAGTGCTGCTCCTCCTCAGCCTCGCATTTCCTAGGGGTGACCGTAGCCCGGCACTACGGGGCCGTGAGGTCATTTCGGGAGCACAGCTGAGGCACGATTTGTCGTGGGATGCGACTGTGGATATGCAACTCCTCCGGGCGAGCCTTAGTCCTTCGCCGGGCCCCAGAGACCCTCCGCACGGCCGGAGCTGCCCTACCTAACGCACCGCGCCCACCCTCCTCCGCTGGAAACCCAACGCACCCCCCTTTCTTCCCCATGATGCTCCTCCCCTAAACAACTCTCCCCCTCCTCCCGAATTCCTGATCTATAGCGGAGCCGCCGCGCATTGATTGGCGTCTTAGCCGGGCGATTATGCCGCGCGGCCTCAGCGCCGGGAGCTCGCCGGGAGCCGGGCCGGCGGAGCGGGGCAGCCGGCGCTGAGGCANAGCCATGCCCCGACCCCCGCGGGCTGCGCTGCGCTCCGGGCAGCTTTGAAGTTTAGAGGAGGCAGTTGTGTTGGGAAAGGCGAGCGATGAACTGAAGATTAAACATGTATGGGAATTATCCTCACTTCATTAAGTTTCCCGCGGGCTTTGGCAGTAAGTACTTTTTACTTGCGTTTGCGATCTGTGCCTTCGGGGTTAGGTGGAGGAACTGATCCCACAGTGGCGGCGGGGGGTGGGTGTGTGTAAAGAGAATTTAAAAACGTGTTTAACCTAGCTCGGATGTGGCTGTAGCCTACGGTGCCCGCGTGCTTGTGACTGAAGCTGTCCTGGGGTTTTATGTGCTGTGAACTTCTGCACAGCGAAAGCAGGCTGCCTGAAATTTTGCAGGCTTGAGTCGAACCGCTGCACTCTGAAGTTTAGCCGATCATTTGGGAGATGCGTGTTTGTGTCTGTGTGTGGTGGCTTGAATCTCTTCATTGTAAGAACGGGATCAAACCAAGTAAGCATCTTTCCAATTTAATTTTTATTAAGTTCTTGGGGGCAAAGAAAATTACTTTTCAAACATAGAACACACACACACACCCCCCGAGAAAATCTTAAGAGGGCAATTTCCTTGCGTTGTGGGGCTATCTCCTGCCCTTGTGTCACAGATCCCACCGCAATCGTGTGAAGCTGTGTCAGAGCAGCCAGGGAGGCTGCCCAGGGAGACGCGGAGGGCTGGGGCTGCGGCTCCCCTGTGCCCACCGCCGTGAGCGAGCCCTGGCTGCAGGAACCGCAGCTGCTCTTGGGAAATGGACTTTGCGATCACTCGCTCTTTATTTTTGATCTGAAGTTATTGCCCTTGCCCTGCCACGGGGGATGTGCAAGGGGAATGGGTTGAGGAGCTGCAGGTTGGAGTGCTTGGCTGCGAGGGGCTGGGAGCTCCCGCCTATGGGCTGCTGACGAAAGTACTGATGGAACTGGAAGTGCATGCATGTGCAAACTCTTGGTACCTCTGGAAAACTCTTTAAGTTCTTCCCAGCCCTTCAAGGTGGGTTGATGCCTCCAGGATTCCCAGGCTGTGTACCTCAGCCTGTTATTTCTCTGCTGTAGGAGCGGTTCGTGCAGACATCGGATTGCGCATGGGATGTTCCCACTGCATGTGGGTTTTTTTCTCCTCCCTTTTTCACCAGATGCTCACTCACCTCTGGTAATTCTCCAACTCCAGAAAAGTCATTGGTATTGCATCAAGTTATCCTTAAGTTTCACAAGTGCTCGACTTTCCAAAATACCTTTTTAGGCTGTTTCTGCAGAAAAGGGATGGCTCGTCGGGAGAATCTGTTGCTCACTGGTGTTTTTAAGGACTCAGCAAAGACAAGCTGAACTCTCTCCTATTGCTGCAATAACAACGAAACAATGAAAGTGTTATTTGCGTTTAATTTATTTCTATTGCAAATTTGCAATGAACCAAAAGAAAAGTGACGTTCACGCTGATCTTCAGAGGAGCCAGGCAGAGATCCCTGTAGGGGCAGGGGTCACAACACTCAGCAGAGCCTCTGGGAGATTTCTAGGAGAGGAAATTGGTAATAGGAGCAGAGGGATTTCTGTTCCACCAATAAAGGCGAAGGGACTATTCTCCAACAGTTCAGTATATTGGGAGTTTAACTTCCATTTAAAGTATTAAACCGGTGTTTTGACCTGCTTCCAACTTGGTATTAGAAACAGAGCTGTTTTCTGTATGTGACAGAGATGCAAAAACATTAGCTGAGTTTTATTTGGGGTGCTTTAAAGCAGTCCCCCTGTCCCGTCCTGTGCTCCCTGGATGAAGTTTGAACACGAATCCGCTCCCCTCAAAGCCAGAGGGCTTCCATGTCCCTGAGGCAGCTTGGTGATGTGGCAGCTGCCTCTCCTTGGGTGGCTGGGTCTGCACAGGGGGATTTCTGGCTGGCTGAGAAAGCAGTGGCTGGCTGGGTCAGACAGCTTCAGGGCCTGTGGGCTGTGCGAGGGGGCAGCCAGGCTTTGGAGGAGGAGAGATGGTGGTGACCACGGATGGGAGGGATCTTCCACTGCCTTGGGTGCTCTCCATGAAGCCCGTGCTGGCAGCCTGCGTCTCCATCAGGCCCATGATGTGTTCGTGGTGTTTGCTGCTCCCCCATCCTCTGAAAAAGTCCAGTTCCTGGACGTGCATTAGGAGGAGCATCAGGATGCCCCGGCAGTGTCCACACTAAGCTGTCAGCTTGTAGCATTCATTGCCCTATGTTGCTGGAGGGCAAAGTTAAAGTGATGCGGGTTCTGCTGTTCAGCATGTCTAGATATTCTTGCATTCAGATTTCCTTTAGCTCTGAAATTCTGGGCTTCAATTTCAGCATAATGGCAAAAAAAAATAATAAATAAAAGGTGTCTACTTGCTGTCTTTTTCTTTGCTTTCAGGTAGCTGTTACATCTGCTTGACCTTCATTTTATCTGCATTCAGGTTAGAAATAAGGTGCATGTTTTTGATGGTGTGTGTAACGTGCACTTTGAGCTTAAACGTCTGAATTGCACCACCAAATTTGTCTGAGAAAGTACATCCACAACTTGGTCATAAGCACGTGATTTGTGATGAGAAAAGGACCACCAGACTCTGAGGTGTCACAGATGAGTTTGTAGAACAGCAGGGAAAGTGTTCAGATGAGTCACCCTTAGACATATAAAGCAGGAGATGTGCGCTGTGTGTTTGTTCTCCAGAAGGATGCATTTCACCCAAAGCCCAGCTCCCAGGGCAAGGAAAGATGCTGTGCTGGCTGTCCTCTCTCTCTGAGCACTCTCTGGCACAGTTGGTTGGGGACAAGAACTAACTTGGCTCCTCCACAAAGTCTCTTTTATTAGTACTCATGTAACTTGGCCTGTGGCCACACCACCTCCGGCTGCAATCTTGTCAGCTCTCCCAAGCAAAGCGGGGTTAGGCCAGGACGTTTGGGGGATAGGGAGAGGAAAACCCAGATTGTGCCTGGAGTGCCTCTGCTGCCTGCCTGCCTGCCTGCCTGGCACCTTTTTCACATGTGGGAGTCTCAGGTTTTGTGACCTGCAGGATGCTTTTTTCCCTGGATGTCATGGCTTGCCATGTCCATTCCTACAGTTGTGGATGTGAGGATGGAAAAGAGCCCTTTCACCCAGCAAAGGTGGGAGGAAATCCAGTGATTGGGCAACTCTGGTGTCTAAGAAAACGAAATTTTAAATTTTGTAAAAATTTTTCTTTTAAAACAGGAGACACTTGCTTTCAGTTGCCTGGGATAACCACAAGTCCTGCAGTCTGTGGGATCTGTTCTCCTGGGAACCTGTAGCATCTCCACAAGTTCAAAGACAACTGTAGGAATTTGTGCACGTTTTTCCCTGGTGGCTGCTGGCCAAGTGGGAAATCTGATCAAACCATCATGGAAAAACCCTTCAGGCTTCAAATTCAACAACTTTTTCTTTTTTTTTTTTTTTTTGAGACAAGGAACTTTACCCAAGGAACTTGTGTGTTACTGTGGTCACCAGGGAGATGTGATACCTTGTTAGGGTGGATAAATTTGGCTTGCAGTCCTTTTCTAATTACTTGATGTGTGGTCAAAAGGAGTCTAAAGGAGTCCTTCCCTGGTGCAGGCACAGCAGCAGATGCTATTTTGAGGTCTTGGCCTGATTTGGCTGAAATTGGACAGTGGGTCAACAGCTTAGTATGTCCAAGGACATTTGGACATGACACACAGCTTCTTGTGGCCAGGTTTTGGATGGCCCCTGTTTGCAAGGGAGGCACAGGAGCATTACCAGAGAAGAGAGGAAGCAGCTCTTCCCACCACCTGGAGAGCTGAGGGAAACTTTCTGGTGCCCTGGGTGGGTCGCTGTTGGAGAAACCCCTGCCCCATATGTGCCACCACAGCTCCTGAAAGTTTTGCTCCTTGTTTTTAGCAGTCAGGGAAGGCTGCATTATTTATTGGCTTGGAGTTGAGCAGGAAGATGGAAACAGAGGTCACTGGACCTTAAAAGCAAGGCAAACCCACTAAGCTTTCTGTGGGATATTAGCGTGGCAATTTGTACTGTCTGTGGGAATCTGCTTGGACAGTTAAAAATATCACCAGAAAGGGAAGAGGTTTTTGGTTCATCTTCTGTGTATTAAACGAAAACAACTTCTGCAGTCATAGCAGCAAGACTTCGCTTGATTCCAGTTATCGTGGGTATCCTGCTGCCATAACTGCAGCCAGTTTCAGGAGTGTTTCTCACAGGTATTTCCCTTTCAAGGTCGTCCCCAAGGACGAGCTGTGTGCCAGGCTGCACCTCCCACACACACTCGTGCTCCTCTCCTGAAATCAGCCCTTGTCTGCCTGTCTCTTCCCCCTTCTGGGTGCTTTCTGATCTGCAGAGGATGAAGTATCTGCAAAGTCACGTGTCAGGCAAGGCAACTCACACCTTTCGATGTTTGTGCCAATGAGATGAATCTTTCCTCTGAAGCCTCGGGAGCATAAGTGTTTTCCATTATTTGGTGACTTCCAGCTTTTGATTCTCTCTGATATTAAAAAGGAAACTGTGAATGCTGAGAGTATCGTCATCTCTAGGCTTGCCAGGGATCTTCAAGGATTGTTTTAGGCCTTAGCTGAGGCCAGACCCTGGTGTTGGACATGGGTATTTCTCTCAAGGCTTTGCTGGGTGTTAGAGCTGAAGGGGCATTAGCCAAAACAAACTTGAAGCCTGTGGTGATTAAGCAGGCAGCATGTGTAGTGCTTGGATGTTTCTGGTCTCTGCATTTTGATTCTTCTTTCTACTCAGGTGTAACCACTGAAGCTGATGTTTGCTGCCATTGTCTGTGTGAACATCAAGACGTTTTATCAGTTGCAGCCTGGTTCCTTCTCTTCCTACTGCCTTCACCAAGGTGTTCGGGGTCACTTGTGCACTCTTGCAGAAGAGAAGTCTTTCTTCTGGTTTCCACGCCTTCCTCAGCTTTACCTGTGAAATGCTTGGAGCACAGAGGTGCATCCAAAGTGCCTTTATCAAGCTCACATTGGTTCACTTTCACTGTATTAGCCCAGACTTGGCTCTTTAGCATTGGTGTGGTGGACCTTTTGGTGATGGAGCTTTTGTGCTCTGCAGGTGCATCTGTTGGACACCTACACATCTGCTGTGATGTAGATGGTGTTCTTCTGCTCCTGATTTATGGGGCTCTTCATGCAAGTTTTCTATCCCTGGATTAGGATTTTGCTAAAGTGAAGATGAAACACAGCTGGAAGTCGAGTATCAAAGCTTTGTGTGCTTGCTCAGCTTCAGCAGCTGGTGGGTGAAGGTAATGCTGTTGCTTGTGTCCTCAAGGGCAGTATTTTCAAAATGCAGAGAACTGTTTCTTGGGGTCTTTGTTTATTATTTTTCCTAATGTCAGCAGAGATGCCTAAGCTGACATTGGATTGGATATGATCCTTATTCTGAATGCTGAAGCAAGGGTATGGACACTGTCTCTGTGTGTGCACGCACTTCCAGCTGCTCCCTGCCACAAACACTGCCGTAATTTGCAGAGCCACTTTGAGACATCGGAGCACCCAGAAGCAAGGTCTTTCTTCTTAAGCTTTGCATCCTTCTAAGAGAAGGCTGGAGTGTGTGTTTCTGTTCAGGGCAGCTTGTGGAGAGTTGATGGAGGCACTGGGTTCTCTGGGCGGTGCATGTTTTGCAGTGGAGATACTGGAAAATCCACACAATCCTCCTCTCTTCCCCTGCTCCTCCAGGAGAGAAATGAATAGAAAATCGAGCTTCCCTGAACTTGGACAGGAAACTACCTGTCCACGCATTCATGTGGAGAAGGGAAACAGGGAGGAAAGACACACAGCCCCACTTGTGGAGCAGAAATAAGCCAATGATGAATGCGGAGCGGGTGGCAAAAAGCAGCAGGGAGCCCTGATGCTCCATGCGGGTCCCAGCTGGTCTTCCCCAGCTGGCGTGGGGCCGTGGCTGGTGCCGTGTGCTCCTCGGGGCGTCCCCAGCCCTGCTGTCACCTCGCATTACCTGGTGGACACACTGCAGGCCTGTGTAAATGTCACCTGTACCCAGCGCCGCTGCGCAGGCGGGGGCGGCCAGCTGGGGCTGGCGTGCAGGACTCAGCCCTGTCTCCCCAGCCCGCCCTGCTCCGTCCCAGAGCTGCTTCCGTGCTGCAGAGCAGCTCCTCTCCAGCCCTGCTCCACTGCCATTTGTCTGTCCCACAAACGATGGGAGAAAATACCCTGAGTAAAGCCATTCCGTCCCGGTGAACCCAAGACCTTTCTGGGTTCTGCTGGGAGATGTGAGACACAGACCATCAGGATTTTCTTGCAAGTCCTTTAATTTAATTATTTTCTTTCAAAACTTGGCTGTTTGCACTGTTCAAGCCTCCCTGGCTCCTTTGAACTGAAACAAGTTTGAGCATATTCAGCTAAGCGAATAATTATCCCCAGGGTCAAGGATGCTTTGGCATGGCTCTTCCTGCACACCTTTCAGCCGTGAAAATTGTTCCTCTCACAAGCTGATAGTCTGCTAACAGTCATTTCTTATATCCCTCTCGGAGGACTCTAGCCTGCAAATGAGAAGCTGAGGGGAGGATTTTCCCCAAGTGCAGGAGAATGCATTTCTGCTCCCTGGGGGTATGACTTAGCAAACTTACCCAAGAAAGGGACTGGAAGTCAAAGTTTTTTGTTGTTTGTGGGCTTTTTGTTGTCGTTGTTGTGCTTTTCTAAATGGGGGCTTTATTCCAATTTGTAACAGATGGATAAAGTTGTCGTTTGGTAAGTGGAAAGTTAACATTGCTGGATTTGACCAAGGGGTTTGTCAGAGCCTTGGCAGGACAGTGTGGCCAGGCACTGTAGAAACAAGCGTGTTAACTCTGGCTTGTGTCAACAGGCCCTGGCAAAGCCTGGCTTTACACTCTGCTCTCCAGTAGGTATTTTCATTTATCCATCCATCTCCACCAGCAAACACTCCTCCGTGCATTCACACTTCCTTTTGGTATCTCATTGCTGGGATAGCAGAGGTACAAACCCCTCTAGGGTTTCCTGGCTTTGACCTTTGATCCCATCCTGGGGTCTAGGGCATTCCCCTGGGCACAGCCCTGAAACATTTGCCCCTTGGCAGGAGCTCTGTGTCCTTATGAAACGTGGAGCCTCTCTAATGGAGAAACTTAGAGGTGACAGCGTTTCTGTAAGGTCTGGCACAAAAACAAACAGTTAACTCTCCTGGGTGTCTTTTCTTATTGGTTTAAATCTTCTGCATGATACTTTCAAAATATGCCCTTTTCTGTGTTAATGGAAAAGGATGAAGAATCATTCTTCTGCTCAGCTGTCCTGGTGTGATAGATCTCTGCCCAATATCCCCTGCAATGACTTATTTTCTAAGCTGAGGAATCCTCAAAGGCAATGTTGTTTACCTGGTTATTTAAAGAGGCGTAAAAGCAAATTCTTTCTAGGTCTGTGCTACGGATGCTGGGGAGGACTCTGTGTGTTGTGGTACCACAGGTGATGAAAAATGCATTTGCTTTTCTCTGAAGCTGATAATGGCCTGAGTCAGGATGGTCCTTTTAAGCCCCAAGAAACACCTGAGGTGCCTGTGTAAGCTGAGTGCTTGCTTAGGTGGTAAAGGGGGGGTGTCCAGGCAAACAGCACGTCTCCTACCCAGTGCTAAAGGCACTGTCCCTGGGATGAAGAACTTGAGCACGTGGAATCCGTTCCAAGGTAGGGATTTTGCTGTCTGCTAACAGAAAACAGTCTGTTTCTCCCTGATGGTGGCAGGGGGATGTGGGGTGACTCTGGCAGCAGGCAGGAGCCCTGGCCCTGCCTCCAGACCGCCTCGCTGCCTCCGAGGCTTCTGCTGTTGTCATTGAGCCGGCTTCCTCTTGCTGCACATCGCTTTCCCACTGGGAGAATTGATCCAAAAAGCCAAAGCAAGAATTGACAAAGACCTTTTCTCCCCCTCCCTCTGCAGAATTAAGTCTGAAGTGGGTTGATAACGGCGGATCGAGTCCTCCTTGACTCTGACAAATGTCTTTAATGTTATTCAGCAAGCTGACCTTTTCCCGTCTTTATTGTGCATCTTCCCTTTGAATCAGATTTGATTGTTACTTCGGGTAGAATAACAAACACTGTCACGTAAATAACTTTGCAATAAAGTTAAAAGGAGGAAAAAAACAACAAACAAACAAAACACCAAAGCGCTACCTTACTTGCAAATGCAGTGGGAGAACTGCATTAGGTATCCTCTGTGCCAGCCATGAAAAACCAACTGTGTGACCTTCCCACACAACATCTTTGCCTTGCTACTCCAGGGAATGATCTCCTGTGTTGAAAAACCAACAGAGAAATAATGGTTCGCAGAAATGTTAATGACAGCTAATGCTAACTAGGGCTGGTAAATTCTAAGGGAGGGAGAAAAGGTCATGTAAATCCTTAAGATGCACCTAGATACACGACCCATTGGGACTAGTGGGCATTTGATGCCTAGATACCCTCTGAATATTTGGTCTTACAGAAGACAGTATTTAGGCCTTGGTTGAGCTGTTCAGCCTTAGAGTCTTCCTCAAAGTGGCAATGATCAAAGTCATATTGTTTTTCTACACCACCTCTTCCTCAGCAGGCTTCAGGGGCAGACTGATGTCATGAGGCTACTGTGAGGCTCAGCTTGGTGATGTGCACTGCAGCTCTTTAGTGTGGAGGGAGGAAACCCTCTGTCTCTGTAGCTGTGAGAATGCCCTGGCACATCTGTGTGGCCAAAGCCTCTGCTCTGATTTGTACAAATGAGGAAAAATAAAGGACAGATTGTTTTGTGTCTGCCTTATCCTGGAAGTTGCATTGCTAGCGTGTCGTGAGCCATTCCTGTGTTTCTCCTGTGGAAGATGCTGTGGAAGTTCCTGTGGAAGATGCTGGCATCCAGCTTTGAGAGTGAACGTGTGAAATGGCACAGTGGGGACACACGTGGGTGGGAAGGGGGAAAACGAAGCCGTGGGAGCACGAGGCCAGAGCCATCTCAAGGAGCAGAGGTGCTTCATAAGACATGTGGAACTTTGAGAGTTGCCAGCCTGGCTAGTGGGTATTTCAGGGTTTCAGAAGGGTGCTGTCTCTAGAGCTGGCTTGGACAAAAGAAATGGGGCCTCAGGGAAGAGTTGAGAGAGAACCAGCCTGAGACAGGCAGGCAGTGGTGCCTTCCTCCAAGTCTGCCGAGGCGCCGGAGCGGAGAAGGAATATTTTGTTATTAAGCATTATCTCCCCAATAAGTTTTGTTGCTGTATATAACTCATTTTCCCGTACTACAACTGCCACTTTGTTCTTTTCCCTTTATGGCGTGATTTGCTGCTCCCTTTTGAGGCTGGGCTGGCATTTTGAGCTGACACGGCCGAGGCTGGGCAGCTGATGACTGGACGAACACTCGGTGTGCTTCACCTCTCTGCTTCTCCCTGCAGATTCCCCCGTGCACGCCAGCTCCACGTCGGTGAGCCTGTCCTCGGGCCTTTCCTCGGGGAATCCGGTGGAGGGGCCCCACAGCTACCTCGAGCCCCCCGCCGGCGCCTCGCGGGCGCTGCCGTCGCCCATGAACGCCATCGGCTCCCCGGTGAACGCCCTGGGCTCTCCCTACAGGGTCATCGCCTCCTCCCTGGGCTCGCACCCAGTCGCTCTGTCCTCGGCCCCGGGCATGAATTTCGTGGCACACGCCAGCCCGCAGGTGGGGATGTGCACGCTTTTGGCCTTTGTCGCTGCAGTTCCCTGTTCAGGATGGGTGAAGTCCCAAAACTTGAGAGGGAGGATTGGCTGGTGGGGAGTTGGGCTGCTCAGGGAGCTCAGCTGTAAAGGACATTTTCTAGCACGTGAATCTGCATAAATCGCCCTTGCGCAGACACAGAGACCACACCAGTTTTGAGATTCCCTGCAGGATAAGGGAAGAGAGCTAATTTCCAGCTTTGTTCTCACTGTGGGGTAAGCCCAGCTCCCCTCTGCTGCATCTGTTGCAGTGTATAGTTACTGTACATGGAAACAGACAGGATAGCCAAGGGCTGCAGCACAGGAAACATTGCCCTTCCTCCTGCAAAAGCATTTCTGCTTCGTTTCCTTATCTGGAAAGGAGGCAAACGATTTCTAAGGAGAAACAAACGTTAATGCTGAATGCCAGCCACCTACTGTGTTGCATATAAACTTGGCCTGAAGCAAAGTGAAGCACTCCCATCCTTACTGCCTGTGCTCACGTGGGTGCTGAGGTTTCCCTTCCAGACTGGGGGGGAGACCCAGGTGTTAGGGCTGGTGCCTCCCCAGAGCCATGGATGGGCTGGGAGTCTCCCAGGGTGGCTCTCAGGGATGGAGACATGCTGCTCCAAAAGGCTGGCACCACCTCCCGCATTTCTGGTGGCAGTGTGGCATTTTGACAGAGAGCTGAAATGTTCTGGGCGTCCAGATCTAAGTGAAAATTCTGCCTCTTACGAGCAAGATTTTGTGTTTTTTTAGTGGGACCTGAAGGTAGGAAGTGCTCAGGAGCCTCGTGGCTCCTGCTGGGGAAAAAGCAAGGAGATGGTCCCCGAGCCCTGTCTGCCCCATACCCTGATGCTACTCCTTGGAATGCCTGAAGCTCTTCTTAGTGCCTGGAAGGCTGGGAGAGGATGGTATGGGGAGACCCCTGAAGAGCTCTGAAAGAGGATGAGGTTTGGCTTACCTTTCCCCAGCATCCTCAACTCCCAGCTGTCAGCAGTGGGAATGCTGGAGGATCCCTCTTTCCTTTGCACCACCCAGCTGTTCCCCATGGATCTGATGGTATTTGTGCCCGTGACATCAAGGACAGGATGGTTGGACAGGAAATTGTGGCAGTATTGGCTGGTTGGATCCTTTCCTTTGGGATTGGGGATGCTCTGGGAAGTGCTTTCCCCAGCCTGGGCACCATGCCAAGTTCCCAGATCTGAGGAGAAGGTTCCATTTGTGTTGCCTCTAATGCAAGGAGACAGCTGGGCCCTGGGGATTCAGCAGGGAGGCAGCTAATGGATTTGGGTTCAAGCAGTTGTCCCAGATATCATACATGATTGCACTTAACCTGCAGGAGTCAAGCTCTAAGGACACTGATGGCTAAAACTGCCCCGTGTGTCCCCCTCCTGTATATCCTCTCTCCCTTTTATCGTTTCAAAGTGCAGAGAGGGAGGAAGAAAAGGTGGTACCTGAGTTCTGAGTAACATTTTAAACCATAAAAAGTTCCTCCTGGCTCAGCATTTTTCCAAGATGATGGACACTTGTGAGGAGGAAGGGGTTTATTTCTCCTTTCCTTGGCCTGGATTTTGAAGCGTAAGGATTTACGGTTGCCGGTGCCTGGTTTGTGTCTCTGCCGGGGAGATCAAACCTCTGTTCCTCTGGGCAATTTTTCCCAATACACTTAGATTTTCTAATGGAGCAAAACAACTTGGCTCCTGGTTTTTGCTGGCTAATTTTTATTTTCTGTGTTACTAAAACCTTTGAAGCTTTGAAAGTGAAGGGACAGTGGTGAGGGAAGGTGAGAACAGGCTTCACCTTTTTATTTTTCTAACAACAGGTCGAAAAATTCTGGTGGGATGAACCTTTGCTCTTTACTGAAATTTGCTGTGGAAATTACCACTTTTTTGTGGGAAACGTGCAGTTTCTTGGAGCAAATGGAGACCTTTCAGCAACATGCACGAAATCTACTGTTTTACAGAGATTGAAATGAAGGCTCGAGCTGGGTCTGCATCCAAACCCTTGTTTTCTGTCCCTCCTTCTGCTTTCTTCCTGGGAAGAAGAATTTGAGTTAATAAATTGGCACAACTGTTCCGAACAAACTCAGGGATGTAGCAGCCATCCGCAGCCCTCAACCCACGACAGTGGGGAAGGTGATTTGATGGTGGGCTTGTGGAGACATTGGTCTGCCCAGACAGATTTTGACAGGATGTGCTCAATGGCCCTTAATCCTCCCTGCCCTGCCCTGCCTAACGTGTTTACAAAGCAAACAGCAATAAAAGGAAGCCCTGGGCAACATCAGGCTTTGGTCTCTAATCGATGTGGGTTTGTAACCTTTAACTTCAGCAGCCACGAGCAGCTCCTGGGGATCTCAGCTGGGGGCTCTGCGTCCTTTGCCTGCATCTCACGGCTGCTGATTTTCAGATGCTCAGCCTGATCTTATTTTTTTTTTTTTATATAATCTGGTAACCCCAAATCTGCCACCTGTGGTAGCATTTGGGAACCTAAGTCCCAGAGGGTCACCAAATGGCCATGTTTTCATGTGTATATGAGTCAGGGGAGCTAACCCACTGATTTTTTTTTTTTTTTTTTATTTTAAACACTGTTACAGCTTCCCTAGCCATGCAGCAGTGCAGGTTTGATTGTAACAAATCACCTGGCTGCAGAGCTTTTCTTTACTAAGCTGTTAGTGCTTGCAGCTGCCAGCAGCCAGCGATCAGCATCCTCTAATGAAGCAGGCAGGATCCCACCAGCCTCATGGCTTGGAGGCTGTAACTGAGCAGGCTGAGGTTACTGCCTGCCCTTTTCCAGCTCTGCTTAGTCCTGGCTTTGGTTACAACATCAGGCAATATCTGCTTTAGTGCCTGCTTAAACCCCTCCTGCTGGATTCAGCAGAGGATGTCTGTCTGCAGCCCGGTGGGCTTGCTGGGGAAACGATTGTGGGACAAACCTGGAGCAGCAAGGGAAGGCTCAGCTCCATTTGGGGATGGTTGAGATGTGAGTCTCTCCCCTCTAACCTGTCTTGTGGCTTCTGCTTCTGCAGCTCAATGTCCTGAACAGTGTCAGCAGCTCAGAGGATGTCAAGCCCTTGCCAGGTCTCCCGGGGATGGGGAACATGAATTATCCATCCACAAGTCCAGGATCCCTAGCCAAACACATCTGTGCCATCTGTGGGGACAGGTCCTCAGGTAGGAGGTTTTCTTTCTTGGGGAAGGCTTTGTGCAGTGAGAACTCTCCTGGTGCTCTGAAGTAAGGCTTGTGCAGCACTGAACAGCGTGGAGGCTTGCTGGGGCCACTGCAAGATCATGGCTAGCTCTGGCTGTACTTCAGGTTAGTGCCCAAAAGTGAGCAAACCTAAACGCTGTGCTCTTCTCCCTTGTGTGTATAATATCATTTTACCTTCTGTCCCTGTTTACCAAAGGTAAATCTGTCAAAGACTCTCTGTTCCCATTTACCTGTGCTTTTTGTTAGATGGGTTCTGGCTGTGTCTGGGTTTTCTCTCGTACCCCACTGAGCCTTGCAAACCCTCTCCCATATCAGTGCACCCCCTTTGCTGCCTGTGGCTGTTCTGCAGCTAAGGTGCTCCACATCACTCCACTGGGATGCAGCCCCTTCCTTACCATAGGAAAACAGTGGTCCTGTGGTTTGACTGCTGCTGGTCACTGTTGCTGCTAAGACTCCCTGAAGCCAGTTCAGGCCTGCTAGGTGATACCCTGCAGGCAGTGTTTTCACCTTCGGATTTGGTTTGAGCTCCTTCACGCTGGAAGGAAGGGCAAATAACCTGCCTGCCCACCGATTCCCTTGCCCCCCCCAGGGAAGCACTATGGAGTGTACAGCTGTGAGGGCTGCAAAGGCTTCTTCAAGAGGACGATCCGGAAGGATCTGATCTACACCTGCCGGGATAACAAGGATTGCCTCATAGACAAGCGCCAGCGCAACCGCTGCCAGTACTGCCGCTATCAGAAGTGCCTGGCCATGGGGATGAAGAGGGAAGGTAGGACTGGGGCTGCTGGAAGCAATGGGGTTGGAGAAATTTTTCCTTCATTCATTAGGATAAATCAGGCTCTTGGTGACCCTCCGAGGCTGGTGCGTTTTAAAAACCTCACTGAGAGCATCAGGGCATTTTGGGCCTCGTTACGTAAAGGAAATGAGAATCACAGTTCAGGTCGGAAATGACTTTTAAGATCAACAATGTGGATTCCACCACTAAGCCCTGTCCCTGAGTGCCGCATCTGCCTGTCCTTTAAATACCTGTGGGATGGTGACTCAGCCACCTCCCTGAGCAGCCTGTTCCAATGTTTGACAGCCCCTTCTGGGAAGAGTTCTTTCCTGATAAGGACAGGGGCTAATAAGAGAAGAGACTAATGGGGAAGCTATTACAATGTATTTTTCTTCTCACCTAAACACACACACTGGTGAGTATTGAAGCTTTTAACTGATTTTGACCCTACCTTGCCTGTAGTTGGTGACCCTTAATGGCTTGGACCCCTTGGAAACCTGTAAACCTCTGCTGGGGACAGCACTCAGCAGTGAAGGGTCCTGCAGCCTTCTTGTCTCCTTTGTGAAGAGCAGCTTTCTCTTTTAGCTTTTGATTTGCTGTCTTTCATTTGCCACCACCTAATTCTTGTCCTGGAGGATAAGGGTGAATGATTTATTTCTATCTTATTTTATAGTTCTCTGTCATTTCCACTCTTAGCCTCACCTGCTGAGCTGGATTGTCTCCCAAATTATACTAAGAGATGCAGGGTCAGGAAGTGACAACCAACACAGCATTTACGCCCATTTTTGTTAAGATAAAGCCACAGAGCTGCCCTCAGGGTTGAATGCTAGCAGGCAGTGTAGCTGTCCCTTTTGGAGGCTGTGCTGTTCCCCTGTGGAACATGCAGACTGTTCAGGGAACATGTTCCCTGTGCAGGAGCTCAGACCGTGCAGGGCAGAGCCCGGGGAAGCAGCTGTAACACTGGGCTTGGGCTGATCCTCGTCCTGTAGCATCACCAAAGCTGTGCTGCCTCCAGCTCATCCAGCTCATAGGGCAGCAGGGGACAGCAGCAAAAGGCCAAACTGGAATCAAAAACTTAAAACCACCAGGCATAGCTCCCTCTTCCAGCCAGGTGCAAAGTGGTTCAGAGGAGCAGGGTCTTAACGCAACGTCCTTTTGCAGAGAGTGAAAATTTAAACCCCAGCATCCTTGTGGATCCTGTGGGAGTTTGGCTGCAGCAATCACAGGGGCTTTTTGGGAGCTGCAGAAACTGGGGATGGAGTGCAGCTTGAGTTCAGGGGCTGAGCGATTTCTTGCCATGTTCTTTCTTCCAGTAAGATTTTGGTGACTTCAGAAACACTTGCGTGGCTTTTCCTGTCCATTACTCTAAAGAGGACAAATGCTCCCCCCAGCTGGCTGGCATATACTTAGTGCTATGTTGCTCTCCCTCACAAGCACCAGACTGGATGCCCCACTGATCCATCTCCTTGGGTGCTGCTGTTTCTCCCCAGCAGTGAACTAAACAAATATAATGCCTGCTGCTCACTTCTTTTCTTAAGCAGAATTGTTTTATTTCCCCTTGGGATTTCTCAAAAAAAAAAAAGAAAATAAAAATAAGGCGTACCCAGGACTTCTGTTGCATACAAGATACATGTCCTACACCGACCTGTCTTACACACAGCAGCCCTGGGAGTTACTAGCTAATATTTGGAGAGAATATCATGATTCTGTGCCTTCAGTCAGTAGCTATTCTGGAAAACATACAGATAGGGAAGAAGGGAGTGAAGGTGTTGGAGTACTGATGTAGAAGGAAATTTCTAGTGGGGAGGATTAGGAAGAGAGGTGGTAGAGGGAGAGATGACGCCTGGGCTGGGCCGCACTGGGTAGGATTTTGCTCAGGAAAGAGACAAGCAGCATGTGTGTGAAGCCAGCTGGGGGTTTGGGACTGTCTAGCCCAGCTGCTGGATGCTCTGCCTGCTGTGGGATTGTTGAAAGCACACTGGGACTGTTGGAAGCACGCTGAGATCACAAAAGACCTGTATTGAGTGCTGAGTCCCTCCTGCCTCCTCCAGCACCTGGTGGCAGCTGAGTCCAGGCTGCCACCTGGAGGTATCAACTCCTCTTCCCTCTGTTCTGGAGCTTCACGCTTTGGAAATCGCAATATTTTGTCAGATTTGGAGGCTACTGGTCTGCAGCAGCATCAAGAGTTCTTGGTGTGGGAGCAGCCATTTTAATGGGTGTGCATCTGAAATACCCCTTTATTTTCTGTTCTCCCCCTCCTGAGGGGGCTTCTTGTCCCATCTGTGGGGCCCCCTGTGAGCGGGCGGGCGTTGCCGTGGGTGTAGAGCGCCGTGTTTGTGTCCCACAGCCGTGCAGGAGGAGAGGCAGAGGAGCAGGGAGCGCAGTGAGAATGAGGCCGAGTCCACAAGCAGTGGCAGTGAGGACATGCCCGTGGAGAGGATCCTGGAAGCTGAGCTGGCAGTGGAACCCAAGACGGAGGCGTACAGTGACGTGGGCACGGAGAGCTCGGTAAGAGCCACTGACATCACCTGCAGCCAGAGATGAGGGGCTTTGAGCTCGGCTTTGAGCAGACTAACGCCTTTTACAAGAGGGTTTTGCTCCAAACCACCTAAAAATCACCAGCAGTTTTTCTTTTGGAGCTGCTCTGAATGATGACTAGAAAACAGCCTGTACATTATTTTCCAAGCATTTTTTTCCAAGTCTCCTTTAGTTTCAATGACTAGATAGGAAAATAGATGCTGGAGAGTCTGAGCCCTGTGCTGGCTTTCACACGTGCATAGCCCTGAACACTTCTTGTCTGCCCCTGTGACCAAGACTGGGGTGGAGCTGAACTCAGCAGGTTTACTGCTGTGGTTTTACTGGTTTGGATAAAACTGAGCAGCAGTTTTATCCAAACCAGTGGATTGTTTGAATAATCAAATTAACCAAACAATCCATTTGGGGTTCAGCGTTTAGGGGATGCTCCCTGGCTTTTAGATGTGCCCTGGGGAGCAGGACTGCAGCCAGCCACGAGGGACTTGCTTTGCAAAGGACAACAAGCAAACAGAAAAGTCTAGCAACCAGCTCGATGCCTTAGGATTTTAGCTTTCATATTTTTCAGACCCTGTACTGCTTTAGTGTATAACTCTAAACTCCATACCAAGTGTTAGCTACTGTCTTCACATTTTGGTCAGACAAAACAATTCCTCTAGGCCTGAAACTCAAGGACACCTCACTGCCTCAGGCCCTGAAAAGTATAAAAAAAAAGTGAGCTGTGAGGGAGCAAACTGGGGGAACATGACTTCATTACCTGAAGCTGTAATTGGCGTATTAACCCCTGATATGTAAATGGACCAAACTTATATCTGTATTAAAAACTCCTGACCATCGTCCATCCTGGGTGTAGCTCCTCTCGGAGGCTTTGACTGCCCAAAGTGTGTCTATTGAAGGCCTTCAATAAATACTCACTTTTATTCTCTTAATCTTTCCTAGCCTCTGTTCTAGGTAGCCACTCCAAGGCATCAAGCTGGCTTGGCTGGCTGCAGAGGGGATAGTGGCAACAAATCTCAGCTCTTCCCAACAGCACCCAGCAGAGATTATTGCCAGTTTGAGTGTTGTACTTGCGGCGTTGAGTATCGTTAACTCGATACCATTTTTATCAGAGTTTTTTTCTTTGATGAATTCTCCTCTTTTCCTCTGCTCTTTTCCTTTTGACACCCCTCTTTGTTAGACAAACGACCCTGTCACCAACATCTGCCATGCTGCTGACAAGCAGCTCTTCACACTCGTCGAGTGGGCCAAGCGCATCCCCCACTTCTCCGACCTGACGCTGGAAGACCAAGTCATTCTCCTCCGGGCAGGTAGTGTCCCCCACCTGTGGTGTCCCTGCTGCCCCTGTCCCTTCCCTGGGCTGTGTGCGGCACCAGTCAGGCTGGATGGTGAATGTGCAATCCTGAGCCAATCCGTTCCTGCATCTCCTGTTCTGAGACACGTTGGCAGAAGTTGTGGATGGGGCGATAGAATCTGTTGTTTGTAAAGGGATTGCAGTTGGTAGGAATATGTTTCTAAGGAAGAAAACCCAGAATATTTTTCCTTTTTTCTAATTTTTATTTTTTTCCCTTTGAGCCAGTTTCTACTTCTTGCTTGCTGCTGGTCAGGGTCATAGAGTCATAGAATATCCTGAGTTGGAGGGGACCCACAAGGGTCATCAAAGTCCAATTCCTGGCCCTGCCCAGAACAACCCCAGGAATCACACCATGTGCCTGAGAGGATTTTCCACATATTTCCAAGACATAGGCCACCCCTTGCAGTGTTGGCAAGGGGTGCAGCTGGTACCTGGGGTGCCAGCTCTCCTCTGAGTTTAGTCTAAAGCCAGCAGGGAGAAACCAGCTCTGCTGCTCCACTTGGGACTGATTTTTGGCCAGACTGCCTCACGTGTCCTGCACTCCTGTGCTTGCAGGCTGGAATGAGCTGCTCATTGCCTCTTTCTCCCATCGCTCCGTGTCGGTCCAGGACGGGATCCTGCTGGCCACGGGCCTGCACGTGCACCGCAGCAGTGCCCACAGTGCTGGCGTGGGCTCCATCTTCGACAGGTAGGTGGCCCTGCTGCTGCCGTCCCCCAGCAGGGGTGGCCAGGCTGGCTCTGCCTTCCCCTCTGAACGGGAAACGTGTCCTTAAGGAGAGCTAGAGCAAACCCTTTGTGGTTTGGGGCAGAAGTAGCTCGGAATGAGCAGGGGATGTTTGACTGACTTAAAAAACAGGAGCGGGGTAAAAGCACAGTGGGAAGGGATTTGCAGCTGCAGAAGCAGGCATTGGGTTGGGTGTGCAGGGGGAGGAATGCTCCTCTCTCGAGAGTTTGCTGTAGCTGTATCTAGGCCTAATACTGCTCACCAAGAGCTTTAGATGGCGAAGCCTTAAACCCCATCTTGCTTGTGTAACGACTGCACGCATATTGTCCCTGCCGTGCCCGCTCCCTGCCTGGCAGGACACTGCCTCACCACTCTTGGCACACCTGGCACGTGGAAGGACAGTGCCCACGTTTTGCACTACACAGTAAGAAGTGGAGAAAGCCCATGTGGTTTTCCTCGAGTGAGTGCAAATTGTGAGTGCTGCATGCTGAACAAAGTGAGAACAGGAGCAAATTTGATGCTCAGGTCCCTGGATGTTGCTGATGCACTTGTAGAACAGTGGTGAGGAGCATGGCTGCACCTCAAAGATTCTTCTCTTCCTGCAGAGAAGAATTTTGAGGGTATTCCCAGTGCCTGTCCCAGATGCTTTTTAGTGGAGAAACTGGTCTCTGATTGTCTGCTCACCCATGTCCCCCACACGCAGGGTTTTGACAGAGCTGGTGTCCAAAATGAAAGACATGCAGATGGATAAGTCGGAGCTGGGGTGCCTGCGAGCCATTGTCCTGTTTAACCCAGGTGAGTGCGAGGCAGGGGGCAGTCCCAGGTGACAAGCACTCCCTCTGGGCCACAGCAGGTCACGGTGACAGTGGGCATCAGGGCTGCATACAGATTTCATGCTTTGGTTTGGAAAGTTCCTCGAGGATCATGTCATTCCAACCCCCCAACAATGGGCAGGGACACCTCTCAATATCAAATCTCAAGATTTGTCGCAGTCCCTGGATGCATTGATTAAAGAGGGTGTGTAGAGTCCTCTCCTGCCCGTGCACATGGTGGAAAGACCCCCTCTGCAGAGATTGTTTCCCTGCCTGTATTTTCTCCCTTGACCAGATGCCAAGGGTTTGTCCAGCCCCTCAGAAGTGGAGTCGCTGAGGGAGAAGGTCTATGCCACGCTGGAAGCCTACACGAAGCAGAAGTACCCCGAGCAGCCAGGGCGGTGAGTGCCCCCGGCAGTGCCCACCCTGGAGAGAGGAGACTGGGGCAGGTTGGCCGTGCTGGCTCTGCCTGAGCCACGGTGCCCAAATCCCGAGCCTTCCGGGCGCCGTTGAGATGGAATTGTGTTGCTTTCCAATCCAATCCTACCCTCTGCTGGCCAAGCTCTCGAAGCGCCGGCAGCTGGGTTGGTCCCCGCGGCTGCCCACAGAATCTTCTGCTGGTTTTGGCTCTCGCTGGCACCACAGACACTGCGAGTGGGCTGTGGGCAGGGGGAACGGGGAACAGGCTGCCGGCTGCACCCCCTTCCAGCTGTGCCTCCGAACGGGAGGCAGTGACTGGCAGCTGAGTGCCTGCACACTCTGAGAGCCTGGGGATTTTTTGAAGCCAGATTTAAATGGTACCATGGAGATGTAAGTCTTGTAAGGTGTTAAGATGTTCAAATCTTGCCGAGAGAATCTGGATTTTTTTTTTTTTTTTCTTAAGTTTTAAAAACGCCAAACTCTGTTTTGGGAAGGTACGTATTCCCTCCACATGAGGCAAGAAATGTTTATCTTGAAAGCTTAAGGGAATCTAAGTGAGAATGCCCTGAAACATTTTTTTGGGAGAATCTGGGCTGGCTTGGAAATAGGTGGGAGAGGGCAGCCAGTGCCTCCCTTGTGCCTCTGACTCTGGTCTTTCCCAGGTTTGCCAAACTCCTCCTGCGCCTGCCGGCACTGCGGTCCATCGGGCTGAAGTGCCTGGAGCACCTCTTCTTCTTCAAGCTGATAGGAGACACCCCCATTGACACCTTTCTCATGGAGATGCTGGAGACACCCCTGCAGGTCACTTGAGGGGCTGTCTGGCCAGACCCTGGCCCCCCATGCCCCTGCCACAGCCCCTCTGCTCTGAGCCTGTGGGAGCTCCAGAGATGTCCTTCACCCTTCCGCTCCCCCTCGGTGGGATTGTCGTGGTCTTGTACAGCTGTAAATGACCCCCCTCGAACCCTCCCCGGGCTGCCTGGTGGGGTCACAGATCCTCTACCCAGCTAACCGTCCCCCTGCCCCCCTGTACAGATAATTGCTTTAAATTATTTTTTCATTCTCAATAAAAGTCAACAAAAACAAATAAAATAATATGAGTGAGGCGCTGATTGGAGCTGGCAGAGCAGTGTCCTCTTTTGCTGCGGTCACAGGTCCAGCTTGGGATGGGGCTGAGGGTCCCTCCTGATACTCTTGGGCAGCCCAAATCAGGGCAGGAGTGTCACTTGGGATATTGCTGCTTGTGCTGATGGACGCAGTCCTCTGGCAGAGGGAAGACAGGTATTGCTTCTTGTTTCTGATAAGGACAGACCTAGAGAAACTTGCTGCTGTGAATCAAAACCTTTCTTTGCACCATCTTGAAAAGAAACTCTTGGACTCTTCGAATTCTTTGAAAATTTAAAGTAATATTAAAAGTAAGTTTTTAATGTGTGAGGGGGTGGTTGTTTGGTTTTGGTTGGTTGGTTAGTTTTCTTTTTTTGTTTTTCTTTTCTGTGCTACTCTAGGCACTAACAAAAGAACCAAAGTGGTTAATTTTGGTCCAGGTGGAATATTTTGGAGTGACGCAGACCTTGTGTGCTCATGGATGACTTTCCATTTTCCTGAAGCTTCATTGCGTCCTGTTCTTTTGGGGTTTTTTTCCCCCTCCATATTTTTGGTCTGGAAACAGGTTCATGAGCCCTAAATTTATAATCTCACGCTTCCACAAGTGAAACTGGCAGGGAAGGAAAGAACAAGACACTCTTTAACAAGCCATCCTCAAAGCCCTGCCTGGTCTTTCCCCTGCTCCAGCGGCACCGCTGGAGCTCCCCATTGCAACCGAGCTAACCAGAGTCAAACGAGTTAAAGACATTAATTTGTTCAATATGCGGCGCTTATCCTGGTGGGAAAATGTCCTCCCAGGAACCCAGGGAAACTGTCTGCATTATTATTCATAAAACAGGTGTAGTGTTAAGTGATCTGCCCCTCCTGACCCTCTCAGCAGACAGTGGGGTGAGATGCAGCTTTGTCTGTCCGCGTGACAGATTGCGACGCTGCCGGCTCGGGGAAGTTCCGAGGGAGAGGAGGGCTGACAACAGAAGAGGAAGGATAAAAATGAAACGTTTTGTTGAAGCTCCCACATGGGGACATGATTCATTTTCCAGTATTTCACTGAGAGAAGGAAAAGGAGAATTTAAAAGAGCAGAGAAAAAGAGGGAAAAGCGTAACATTATGAAAACACTTTAATTTTTTCTTTTCCTCCTGAGGAAAACCCTGGGAGAATTTCAAAAGATGTGAGAAGCTATTTTTAATTGAAGAGGTAATTTTTGGTTAAAAGAGAAGCGTTTAAATACAGAAAATGCACAACCTCCTTGTTGTAAAACAGTTGCTGGAATTTGAGGTGTTACACACAGGCTGTGCTGGGATGGTACCACACCACGAAGCAAGAGGTCACCTCCAGCCCAGGCTGCTCAGGCTTCCCCTCTAAGAGATGTAAACTTCTAAGAACTGGTCCCCAGCTGGCTGGGCTGGGTTTCTTTTCTGATTGATGCTGATCTCAATCCACTGTAAACAAATCCAGACCGCTTGCCTGCGATATTTTGATGTTGGAAGTGATAGGATGTGCTAACCAAAATGGGGTGGAAAGTCTCGAGGTGGCTGCTGGACACCCTCACTCTCAAGCAGTCTGGAAGAGTAGTCTCTGGGTTCTGGGTCACAAGGTCTCCAGGCTGCTGTTTGAGCAGGGCTTTGTCCTGTTTTTCCAAATGGCCACTGGGTTTTTGGAAAAATTTAACACACAGCCCACCACAAACTCCCCCACCCTGTGTCTGGCAGGGCAGAGAGACCATGAATCTCCATGTGGCCTCTGTGAATAAGACACCACTTGCTCATCTGAAAGTGCCACTAACAAACCAATGTCCTCTGCAGAGGAAACAATTCGTGGAGCAACCCAGCTCTATCTGCAGTCAATGGGGACCTGAGGGTTGATGCAATCTCCTGGATTTGGTCCCAACCCTTGGATTCCTCATTCGTGTTGTAGACCTCTCTACAGGGGTGTTGTCCAAGAGCTGTGCTTCCCCAAGCCTTGCAAAGCGTAGGAGTGAGTCTTTGGACACGCTGAGGAACAAATCCCATGGCAGCTGGTAATAACTCACTGGTGTGAGTTACCCTTCTGTGAGCTGCTGGAGAAGAACAGCAGCTTGGCATGGCTGGAGCTTCCCCAATCTTCAGCCCTGGAAAAACCTCATTTTCATAAAACAGTAGAAATCACAATCATTGATAAGCCAAAGAAAACTTCATCCCGTCATTGGTTACTCCATGAAGCCCTTCACAGCCTCAGATTTAAGCTCAGACAATTTTTCCTGTGCTCTGGGATTAATAAACATGCCAGGCTCTGGGAATGACTGGTGCAAGGCCATTTTCTCTTTGCCACCATGCATCACATCTCATGAGCTTCCTGAGTTAGCAGCAGGTCCCCCCCACCATGGACAAGCTTTGTTCTGGTGTACAGGCCAAATGTGTCAAAGCATTTATTAATTCTGGGCTGCTCCCTCTGCAATGCTCTTTGGAGGGGGCTTTGAAAAATAATGGAGTTTTGGGTTCTGTAGCAGCAGCTTCAGTTTCTACTGAGTTCAACAGCACTTCTGAAATCAGAATAAAAAAATACATCTCAAACTACTAAAGTTTGAGCTGATTTATGTTCAGTTTGACTCTGGGCTCCCTGATGGATTGAGTGATTCAGCAGCACATCCTGTAGACCTGACATGACTCTCAGACACCAACCAAGTGCCACCAACACTGACCTTTTCTCAAGGACCTCTGGTCTGGACTGGGCCCTGGACTGCCTTCACCCTCTCACCCCAGCTTCCCTGAGATACTCTCTTTGCTGCCTGATTCCTCTGCTCCTCCCCTCTGTCTCCCAGCTCTCTGCTGTCCCATCAAAGGCCCAGCTGGGAGTTTGGGGAGGCTGTGCTCATTTGGTACCTCTTGGAGCCCCACAGGGCACAGGGAGGAGGGGGGAAAAGAGGAGGCTCCCCCGAGCTGCTGCTGCTGGCAGTGGGAAGCAGTGTGTGTGTCCTCTTTCAGGGGACTATGGCAGGGTACAATGTGGTGGACAGCGTGATAGAGAAGCCCTGATAAATCCTCAGGTGTTTATCAGCGTGAGCGGACAAAATCCAACCTCTATCTGAGCAAGGCCAGTGGCTGCCACTGCATTTCTCTCTGCTCTCTTCCTGTGCCCTCAGTGCAATCAACTCTACCTGTGACAGGCTTGGTCTGGAAGGTTTCAGTGGTAAAACAAGAGGATTTTATCACCCCAGGGCTATCTGACAGCGTGGTGGCTGTGGGCTGGTCTCTGGCTTGCCTCTCTGCCAGGCTGGCCAGCCCAGCTGGCTGTGCAGCTGCTGATGCCTCTGTGAGGGGGGCAGGAGGAGAGGGAGGTGTGGTCCTTGCAGGGCTCAGTGGTGTCAATGGATGTCTCTGGTGCTGGGCAAGGCTTTTTCTTCTGCATCAAGTTGGCTTCGGGCATTCAAGGATGATGCACCTGGATGATGCTGGCCCGGCGACTCCTGTCCCAGGTGGCTCTCAGCCATCTTCTTCCTTGATCTCCTGCGTGCCTGCTTCTGGGGCCAGCCCCGACTGCTCCCGGGTGTTTCTGCATCTGCTTGGCTGGGCAGAGTTAAGGTGATGCTGGAGGAGGGATCTGGCTGCTGCTGTCTGGAGCCAGGGCAGTTGCCGTGGCTGTGGCTACCTGGGAGCTGAGTGCTGCTGATCCCCTTCCAGCAGTGAGCGGTGGGGACCTACAGAAAACGTGACAGCTGGGCAGCCCCAGCGGGGAGACGGCTGGGGAAGATGTGCAGCCCCTGTGCCAATGTTGTGGCCTTGTTAATTCGATTGGCAGCTTCTGCTTAATGCAGTTCTCCAGCACCACCCATTTTTTGCAACACCTGGCTACCTGCAGACCCTACAGCTAGAAGGAGAAAGGCAAAACCTGTTTTTCCTCTGGTTGCATTCTCTTTGGCTGCTGATGTTGTGGGCTTCTGCCTCTAGCCCAGCTCTGAGAGAGCTAAGAAGGGAAACTGTCCTCAGAGGCTGTAGTGAGCTGCCTGAAATACTCCCCCCCATGTTTTGTAGGGCTGCTGCCCATGTTGAAGGTGGGCTTTGGGAGTGAGGGGCTTTGGAGTGCATTTCTTGCATATTTTACTGATTCACCTGGTGATCACCTTTTGCATGAGGCTGGGTGTGCTGCAGTACCTCTGACCTGTGTGGGAGCTGGTGGATGTGTAAATCACGAGCAGCAACACCCTGCTGCAGCCTCCTCCCTGGTGTTACACACTTGCCTCAGCCCCCAAACCCGATCCTCCTAGACCAAACTGGGAATTGTACACGAGAGCTGCAAGATGAGACAGTCTCCAGACCCTCCTCGTATGGAGAAGAGGAGGAGGAGGAGGAAAACCATGGGGTGGCAACATCCAGGAAGGAATGACTTCCCTCCCAGCTGCTCCTGCATCTCTGAGCAGAGCAAATCAGGTGGGCAGTCCGAGTCTGCAAGCGAAGTGCCCAGCACAGGGACACAGTTTTCAGCGGTGCTAGTGGATGGCATTCCCACCCTACGGGGCTGCCACACTCTCTGGCTGTGTAAGGAAAATCTGCCCTGCACAGCTCTGTGGGTGGGATGGACAGGGTGGGGACGCTGGGCTGGTTTGCACAGGCAGGAAGAGCAGAATGCAGTGCTTGGAGCCCCTGGTTATGCTGCAGTCCTTGCTGGGCTGGTGTCTTGGCAAGGTGGCTCCAGTGGATCTGGCGACTCAGACACTTGGCTGTAGCTGCTCAGAGACCTTCAGGAGAGTCAAAGACAAAGCTGTCAGAGCCCGGTGCCTCCCTGCTGCATAGCCTGCCTGGGTGTGAGTGCTCAGAGCTGTTTCACACTGACCTGTGTGATAGTACCAAGGCTTTCATGCCCAAACTCCCGGTGGAGTTATACTGGGGTACAGTAGGGTTGTCCCAGGACCGTGTTTCCCTCTCCAATGGGATTCGGCAGGGTGGTGGGCTGCCTGTGCTAACCTGTGGTCTCTCTCCTTCCTACGAATTCCCAGAGGACACGACCTCGGTCCCTGCATCACTCGCGTCATCTGGGTGTGGGGAGCACTTGGTGACGAGGATGCCCCACAGAGAGGCTGGGAGCGCATCTGCCCCTGGTGCCAAGGTCAGCGGTGAGCACAGGAGGTGAGGCCCCTAAAAGCCTCCCATCTTCCGCGATCCTATAGCGGGTCCCTCGCAGCTCTGCGGCCGTTTTTTCTCCGGCTCGCCGGCCGGAGACGCGGGACCAGCCCTCCTCCGTGCCGGGGAAGCCTCGGATCCCCGTCCAGGCTGCTCCGGCAGCGGCAGGTACTCGGCCCCTGCCCCGCTGCGGACCGCTCCGACCTGCGGGGCCGTGAAACTCCCCGGAAAACAGCGAAACCCCCCAGAGCAGGAGGGAAGGGAGAGCCGGTCAGGACGGGAAACCGCCGCGGCTGCGGAAAGGCTCCAAGTTTCATCTTCCCCAGCTGGGCGGGATCGTTCCCCCGCGGGTTTCCTCTCCCCGAAACCGATGCGGTTTGGCGGAGCCGGAGCTCCCCTTCCCTGGGGCCGCCTCCCCCTGCGGCCCCGCGGAACCGGCGCCCGGAGCGGACCGAGCCCCGCTCGGCGCCAGGGATCACTGGCGACGAGCCCTCCGGGGCAGATCTCCGGCTTTGGTGCTGGGATTTTTTTTTTGTTGTTATTTCTTTTTTGTTTTACTCCTCCCAGCACGTATTTTCCTTAAACACTCCGGAGCAGCGGGAGCGAGGCGCCCGAGGCGATGCGCAGCGCCGGGGAGCGCATCCTCGCCGGGGACCGCCCCGGGCAGGGGACAGACTTTCCCCAAAAACTGCCGGCCTGGGCTTCTTCTGGAAGGGGAACTTGATTTCCAGCCGGTTTCATTACTGGGAGAGACGCTGTGGTGGGGCACCACCCTCTACCT
>WAAG01044996.1:62933-130255 GCA_013390105.1 Tichodroma muraria
ACCGCGGGACCCTCCGTCCGCGCCTCGCCCGGGCAGTCTCCCCGGCCGCCTTTCCCTCCGCCCACCCCAGCCCCCGGCTCCTTCCCCGCAGGCAGAGCCGCGACCCCCAAGTCGGTGTGCGAAGGGTGTCAGCGAGTGATTTTGGACCGGTTCTTGCTGCGCCTGAACGACAGCCTGTGGCATGAGCAGTGCGTCCAGTGCGCGTCCTGCAAGGAGCCCCTGCAGACCACCTGCTTCTACCGCGACAAGAAGCTCTACTGCAAGCTGGACTATGAGAAGTAAGTGTCGCTTGCCCCTCGGGGAGCCCCCCTCGCTCTGTTCTCGCCGCCCAGAAGGCCCCAGTGCCCTGCAAAAGCTTGTGGGGGGGACTGGTGTCCCGCTGCTGCTCCCCAGTTCCCCTGCCCTGTATGTCCCAAGAGGTGTCAGCCCTTACTGTGCTGCTTCTGCCCCGCGGTCTTGCTGCACCCCCTTCTCCCCTTTTTAGAGGCGTTTCGTTGGTCTCAGGTTGTGCCCTGGGAATTGAGGATGTTTTGTTGGGAGCCAGGGAGACCCACGGGAAACCCCAGGTCTGCGCAGGGATGGGGCCAAGCATTTTTCCCTGGCTTTATTTTCCTATGGAGCATCTGCAGGAGGAATTGTACGCTCCCTGACCTGATCCTGGATGAGGCTATTATCCTAATATCCTCACAGGCAGGGAAATGCTATTGCTCTCCCTCCTGGTTGGTGGGGAAACTGAGGCACTTGGCAGGAGCCAGGGAAGGCCCTGCTGAACCCAGAGTGTTGACTGTTATGCAGAGGCTTTTCCTCCATCCGGGTGTGTGATGGTGAAGAAATTTGGGTGTTAAAACTCCCAGCCCTGACTCTTTCCCCTTTGGAAGTGTGGGGCTGAGGGGAAAGACAATGAGAAAATTACTTTCCTTTTTTAAAAGAAAAGCCATTCCAGTGGGAATGGGGAAAAGGCTGCTGAGTCCTTCCTCCCCTACAGCTGCTTTCGTTTTTTCCTGCTCATCCTGCTCTTGCTGTCCTTTCCGGACCCCTCTGCTGAGTTTCGGAGCCGTTAAATTTTTGTTGCCTCTGGGCTGGTTGTTTCTTCAGGAGGGTGTAGGTGGGGGGCCGGATCCCTCGCTACGGTGATAGCACGGCTGTCGAAGCCCTGCAATTTAATTCCCTTCTTTTGTAGCAGAAAACGGTGATGGTCGATGTTCTCATCCCTGGCCTTCGGCGAGCTGGCGAGCGTGCCGGGGTCTAGCCCAGCTCCAAGCCTTTTTAAAGTTGGAGTTTTGGGTTTTTTTGGTTTTTTTGGGGTTTTTTTTCTCCTTTAAATCCCGTATTGTGGGTCTGAGTTTAATCACTATGGATACAAGGCAAATTGAAAGCAGAATTTGTGCGCGTGACCTTGTTTTCAAATGTTTACGAAAGAGCGGAAGAATTAGCTGCCATGAGAGTGGAAAGGAGAGAGCTGCGCCACAGGGTGGGTTTTTGTAGGCAAAAAAATTGTTGAGATTGGGTGCGCTGCTTGTTTGCCTGTAGAAATTTGACTACTGGTTCCCATACATTTCCAACACGATTTAATTCTCATTTTCTGGTTTATTGGTATTTTTGTTTGGACCACCAAGGGGAAATTGGGGTGACTGTCACCCAGAAGTGCGTTTCCAGCTTGCAGCACATGTGGATTTTTACTCTTGACTGCAGCTTGCGAGCTCTTGCAGTGGCTCCAACCTGAAACCCTCCTCTGATGCCTGTTGGCCGCGAAAGAAATCGGTGCCGCAGTTGGCTTCTTGCTGTGCCCATCTATCTCACTGCTGGGATGGACAAGGATGATTGCGGGGAAAAAAATCTCACAAATTTTTCCTAGGGTCCAGTGATAGCACCAGTTTTCCTGGTTATTTCCTGGCTGTGTTTTGGGTTGGTGATTTTTGCCTGAGCCGGGAAGCTCAGGCTCTGTGACGGGTGGTTTCCCGAGGTGTGATGGTTTTAACCCTAACTCACTGCTGGCCTCTTCCCCTCCTGCTCCTGCATGCCTCTTGCCGTCATGTCATTGTCCCCTTGCATTTAATATTAATTATTTTAGCACGGGGGTGCAGGTTTTTGTCCCTTCTCCTTTCATCCACCCTGCAGGACTCCGCTGTGCCGATGGTGCAACTCCTTACCTGGTGACGGTGAGGACGCAGAGTCCCAAAGATCTGTTCCCTTTTGGCTTTGCTGAGCTTTATATAATACTCTTTATTTACCAAAAAATCCTTCTTTCTTTTCCCAAATGCCCATCCTGCCTCTGGACTGAGCATTTTCCTGGGTAAGGAGCACTGCGCCTTCCTTGGCCGGCCGCGGTGCCGATGCCGATAGCAGGGATTTAAGAGCGAAATGCGCGGAGGAAGAGCCGCCGCTCTCAGACTGAGCTCGTTATCTCGAGCTGGTTAATTATCACAAGTGACTGACACTCCTTGCCGTGGAGAGCGGCCGAGCCTCGCGGTGGCAGCGGCGTAGCCGGGCTCCGGAGGCCTCTCTGGGTGGGAGGGCTGGGGTGTCTGCGTGTGGAATGCTGGGGTGTCAGGGAAGCGGTCGGGATCCAACCTGCCGGTGTCACGGCGCCGGTGTTCTGTGCTTGTGTTTGGCTTTTTGTTGGTTTTTTGGTTTGTTTTTTTTTTTTGGAAATTGAAAGAAGGGATTTCTCTTCCAGATGGTGAGCGTTGGGGTGTTTTCCCAGGGAAGAGTAGGTGCAGAATTTTACGACACATCTCTGTGCTCTCTGTTTGAGCTCTGTTTGTAAGAAGGCCGCAGAGGGTTAATGAGGGAGCGCGAGACGGCAGCTATGCCTTCAGTTATAAATACACCCATGGAAAGTGTTACGGACGGATTTAAGCGAGCATCTGACTCGCTGGACTCTAGAAATCGAGGAATAATTTGTTAAAACACATGTTTTACATTTCTTTGTCTTTCACAAAGAGGAAGCACTTGGGAGAGGACTTGGAAAGGGATGGATTAAAGGCTGAGGGTGCCAGGTCAGGTCTCGGCATCTCTTTGGGGTGCCACAGCTCAGGGTCCACGGGTGGTTCGGATGGTGATGCTGTCTGGGGGAGTCGGGGGTCACTCTTGGAGCAGTTTCCCCAGCGCTGACAGGGAGGGCTCCTCGAGAGGGACGGCTCAAGCCCGTGCCCCTGGGACGGCGTCTATTTGGAGCAGAGGACGTTCGTTACAGAACATCCCGAATCCCGCAGTGGCCCCCGGCGCTTGTCCAAACCTGATAAGTCTCAACTATGGCAAGGTTCAGTCTTCGCCCTGCCCAGCTCCCCAACTGCAAAGTGGCCCTGGGGACATGCCCCGGCTGTGGGGCCCCTGTGGTGGTGCTCAGGGGGATGGGCTTTTGTGGCGGTGGATTTGGGGGGGCAACACCCAACGTGGCTATAAACAGGGAGGAGCGCTGGAAGCGATGGGAAGAGTAAGGCTACTCTGGACCCTTAAAATCTGCACGAGGACTGGAATTGTTGAGCCCCTTCTTGCCTAGCGGCGTTTCACTGTAGGTTTGCACTGGCCAAGCAGAGCCAGGGATGTAGGGAGGACCTGGAGGCACGGGAAGATCCCCACTGCAGGTTCTGGGGGCCGGGAGCGCTGACAGCGGTGTGGTCATGACGGGGGGTGCAGCTGGGGAGCGTGGCGACGGCGGGACGGCTTGGCACATCCCCAGCCACGGCGCAGAGCCCCGGCCCCAGCCCCGGCTGGCAGGAGCAGATGGCCAGCACATCTCGGAGCAGGCCTGGCATGTGGGCGCCGGCAGTGGAGGGGCGGCTGCAGCCCCCGAGCCGCCACCGCCGTGCCGGGCTCCCCGGCCGAGGCAGGCAGTTGTGTGATGCTCGCCCTGTCTTCACACGGCTTGATGGCTCTGTGCTGTTGGCAGCTTCCGCGCCGTCATCGCGGGGCTCTCCTTCCCTGCCTCCAAAATCCCGTGCTCCCGGAGTCATGGGCTTGTGTGGGTGCTGCCACCTCCTCCTTCATGAGCTAGAATGTGAGGTCGCGCCCGGTTGCGAAGGGAAAAAAAACAATAGAACTCCTTCCACGCTCCCGGTGTGCGCGCAAAAAGGGCGCACCGTGCAAAGGAACTCGTCGGCGTTGGGTTTTAAAATCACACCCGGAGCCTTCGCGTGGGGGGTGAGCCTGAAGCCTCGGCAGCGTGGTCCTGCCAGGCCACGGATGGATCTGCAGGCTTGGGGCAGCCTCCTCTCGCCCGCTGGAGGCTCCTCTGGCAGCTGCTGCTGTAGAGGAGAGAGGGGGAAGAGGTTTGGAGCACCGTGGCTGTTTATCCTGCTTGACGTGGGTAATGAATGTAATGGCACAATTAGCTGCGAGCCCTGGCGCTGCTTCCCCAGCCCGGAGGGGCTGCGAGGGGAATAATCCCGGAAGGATTGAATGGAGGTGGTGCTGGACACTTCAGAACAGCCTGGTCCCACCAGCTGGAGAGTTCCTGTGGTGTGGCAGGCTTGTCCTGGTGGTTTTCAGTCTCTCACTCAGAGAAGTGGGACTTTCTGTCCTTTTTGTGGCTGATGGGGGAGAACTGTCCCTCCAGAGAGCCACAGGTCAGCTCAGCTGCAGTCCGGCATGTTCTCTGGAGGCCCCTTTCCCTTCTTATAGGACATCCTGTGGAGAGGATGATGCTGACTTGGGTTTCTCCAGCTGGCCAGGCACTGGGAGAAGTCAGGCTGGGTAGCAGGGTAGCAGAGCATAAGCCAGCTCCGTGGCACAAAGTCCCTCTTGATGGTCTCTCTTTTCCCATCTCTTCTAGAGTCTTTCCCTCTAGTGCTTCCCATGCTTCTTGCCTGCTCTCCATCCCCACCTAGCACCTCATCTCCTGTAGCAAACACCACTCTGTCCTCTCCTGGAGGAATAGTGCTGACTCCTTGTGGGCTGGGAGGAGTGTGGCTGTGGGGCAGCCAAATCTGGCCTCATCCCCACCAGGGATGCCATGGTTGGTACTGCTGGGTGGGGACCAGGCGCTGCCTCTTTTGTTTTTTTGGTATTAAGTCAACTTTTTGTGCCGGCAGGGGGTGGGAGAGCAGGGAAGCACTGGGATGCAGCGAGAGGGGTGTTACGGAGACCACTGTGGGATCCATGCTGGAAATGCTAGGCAAGAAAAATAGGCCTTGCCTCCATCTCCACCAAGCCCTGTCCTCTCACTCATGGGGCTCCCCCTTTCCAAAGGGAGCAAAGGAGACATTTGGCATCTTGCCCTTTCTCTCGACCCTTAATTAGATTTGTCTTACAATGAACGTTTCATAGAAAGGCCTGGAAGCGAGTGAGGTTTGGCAGATTGGGAGCGAGGCAGTCAGATAGACTTGTCATCTCTCTCTGCATGGTGGGGACAGGGGTGGCTTTGGGGTCACCCCATTGGCAGTGGGATCCTGGACACTGCAGGTCAGTACCAACAAAGTCACAGCCTGAGCATCCTTCGATTCCTCATGGTTTCTGCCATCTTATTTTGGACATACTGTGATTTTTTTTACCTTTCCCCCCCCTACTCTACGAGGTGGTGCTCCCTGATTCAGCCCCCGATTGGGCTCTTAAAGCTGTGGGAATTGCTTCAGGTTTTTGCAGTCCTGACAAAGGCACCAAAAAGAAATAGACTGGGGAAGAAAGAGGAGTTTGTTTCGTTTTGATGAGAATTTTGTCTCCACCAGCTGGAGAGACAGCTGGGGCCCTCTCCTGCCCCAGCTCGCCAGCCCTCGCCTCGCCGGTTCTTCACCTGCTCGCAGCCGCCGGGCACAGGGAGGGATTTGCCGAGCCGGGGATTTCAGAGAGCCCACAGTTCGGTTTCTTGCTCGGTGCTTCCTCAGGGAGCCCTCCAGCAGGCTCTGAACCTGATGGTGTGGCCACCACCAGCTGAGTGGGGAGCGGGTGGCGGGGCTGGGTGTGAGCTGTGCTGATGGCTGCCCAGCGTGCAGGCAGCGTTTGCCGGTGGCCGCCTGTGCTACCGGGGAGACTGAGCTCTGCTGGCTGTCCCCATCCCCGCTGGCAGCAGTGGGGTGGCCTCGATGTGCCCAAACCCACAGCAGTTTCTGATTCTGATGCTGCACGCTCACTCCCAGGGTGTGGCGAAGGGGACCCCAAGCGCCCTCTGCTTTGGAGCAGGAGAAAAGGGAATTTGGGGTCTAGGGTTGATCTCCTGATCACAAGGATGCAGACTGTGAAGGGGGAAAACCCAGCAGTTTGGATCTGGATTCACAGTTCCCCACTTCTGGTGAACCTTGGGGTGTGCAGCCAAGGGGGTACTCAGTACTTGGCCCTGGAGTATGTCTGAGGAAGAGGAGGCTGTAGCCAAGGTGGAGGGAGGTGGGAATGAGAATTGTCCCGGGTATTTTTCTTCTCAAGATGTTCTTTGTCTCTTTGTGCTCTCTTGTCTCTGTCTCGTGCCCTCTGCAGATGCAAACACGAAGCAGGGATGATGGGGCTTGGGCTGGAGGACTGTGCCTTTACCTGCAATTCAATCAGGCACCTCCTCCGTAGCAGGAGTGAGGAAGATATTTAAAGCGGGGAGAAAATATTTGGATTTTACTAGGCGAAAATAGTGGGGTCAACCCAGCTTTTTTTTTTTTTTTAGTATAAACGTATTTTCATGAGACATTTGAATTTCTGTGTATTTGTTTGAGATTTCGGAAGGGGAAAGGTGAGGGGGGCTAGCGACGCTCTCTGTCGTGGCAAACCCTGTGACAAACCATAGTTTTGTTCCTCAATACTTTCATCCTGGATGGAATCCTGCTTCCTGGCAGAAAGAATCCAGCTGGTCTGTGGTTATCTTCTCCTGGGGTTGTTGGCCCTCAGGGGCAAAGGATGCACCCGGCTTGTCTTACGTGTCTCTGCGAAACCAGCAGGCATCTCATTGCAGCTCTGTTTGAGGTTTGCTGTTTGTTTTTGTAGGTCTTTTTTTTTTTTAAGATGGTCAAACCTTGGTTGCCCAGGAGAGGGGTTCTGTAATTCCTGGCTTCCCACCTCAAATATTTACGGACAGCCAGATGCCAAAGCTTTTGCAAAAGGCGTGGGGCAGGCTGAGCTGTGCCGTGCTGGGGCTGTGCAGGGCACAGTGTTGGGCTGATGGCACCCAGTTCCCTTTATTTGGGGGGTTTTCTGTCTGGTGGCTCTGCCTTCTTGCTTATCTGGGAATTTTCTGGGGTCTTATTAACAAAAGACCACTTTCTTCAGCTTGTCAGGGATCCTTCAGGTGTTGCATGTTTTGTTGGCTGGCTGTCTGAAAATGGGAGTTTCTCCCACAAAAGTTGGAGCTTCCAGGAGGGTGATGTGTGAGTTTCTGAGGACAGGGGTGAAATCATGTTGTGTTCAGTGCAAATAATTTATTTTCTTCGGTTGCACTGTACTTGCATGCACCTACCAGTTTTTAGTAGAGTTTCAAGTGCCCATGAGTATGATCCTGGTTTTTGGGGTCAGGTCTTCTGCATCCTGGTTTTTGGGGTCAGGTCTTCTGCACGAGTGCCTGGTCTGGGTACGATCAACCATGGTCACACGCAAGAGAAAGATCTGAGAGTTGGCTCCGTCACCTGTGAAATGGAGCTGGAAATACAAATCTAGCTTAAAAAATGCTTCTTTCATCATCATCATCATTCTTTCATCAGCACCTTGCTGGGTGAGTTTGAATGCTGGATATGAATCTTCAGTGTCTCTCCAGATCTGCCTGATTTTTATGTCACACCTTTGTGTTTTCCACCTTGGGCTACCTTTGACCACAGGTGAGCCAGAGTTTGTGTTGCAGCTCCTCCCAGGCACAGATTGCCATGATTAAGGTACAGATTGATAGGAGAAGGCACAAATCAGTAGGAGAACCCCTCTCCTCTGTATCCCAGCACATCCCAGCAGGCAGCGATGTCAGAGGGTCCCTGTGGCTCCGTGGCTGCAGGTGGGTGGTTCTCCCACCTGCATGGGGACCTCCCGCTCTTCCTGGGGGCGGACGCCTGGAAGGGCAGAGGATGCTGGAGGACGCTTCCTCGGCCGGTCCTTGTGCTTTGCGAGCCCATCAGGGCTCAGCACCGATCCTCCCCAGCTGTCTCCCTGTCACTGCTGTCCCCACACTGTCTCTCGCCGCTGCCTGCCCCTCTCCTTCCCTCGTGGGCTTCATTTCCTCACGCCGTCCTTGACAGCGGAACAAATCCCTTTTCACGGGACCATCGCTCCTCGGCCCATTGGCCCCCGCCCCCGCCGCCACCGTGCAAAATCCCCCTCCCGGTACGTCTGTTCCTCTGGAATGACAACCACCATCTCAGTGGGGTGGAGAGCCCCTGAAATCCCTCTGGGCAAGGTTCCCTGCCCTGTAAGGGAGCAAAGTGGGGTCTTAAAAGCATAAGAGGCGAGGGCGATTCCTGGAGAATCCATTGTTTGGATGCAATTGATCTCTTTGGGAGGTGCATCCTCTCCTCTGATGTTGTGCTTCAGAGATCCTCGGATGGACCTGGAGCCCGTGTGTCCAAGGAGTCCTTCCTTCCTGCCTGGGGCCAGTGGGAACATGATATAAGTTGATTTTTTGCTGCATAGCATAGCCCAAGGTAGCTGAGCAGGAAGAGGAAGGTGGCAATTTTCTCTTTGCTACTGAAAGCTCAGGGAAGCTTTTGGCTGGAAAAATTTGGAAAGGAGAGGGAAACAGGTTAAGGGACCTGAAGGCAGTTTTCAGCTGCAGCAGCTTTTTTCATTTGACCCTGCCACGGTAAAATCAAAGGGATGCTTTTATTGGCAAAATTTCTGCTTGGAATTCACTGGCCCTGCTAAGCCTTTAATTCTGGAAAAACTGCATCTTAGCTGTGAAAAGGGTTATTAACCCCTGCAGTGATATATCTAAATGGGAGGAGGGCAATGTCACACGTTTGCAGTGGCCTCCACAGGGGTGATTGAGATGAATAAATTCATGGGTGCTGCTAGTGGAGGTGGGCATTTGTTGAAGAACAACCCCAAAACTCCTGCCTGATGATTTCTGTGTTGAGCCTGGATTGGATCTTCCCTCCAACATGCTTCTGGGGCACCTTTTCTGGGCATCTTTTCCATTTCTGGTCTTCGAGAGTCAGCAGGAGAGGAGGGAATGTCAGCTGTGCTCTGTTGTCAGATGTGTAGTACCCCAGCCCTGTGCTGCGTGCCGAGGAGGGGATGACAGCCTCCTTTCCCCTTACAGACCACTTCCTGTAGGTTCCTGCAGGGGCTGGAGGGGAGGAAGAGGCTCACACAGGATTCAGCCAAGCCAAGGTCTGACTTGCCCCATGGAAATGCTGAACTCCAGGTTTTGGCTGCGGGGAGAGCAAGGTGTTGCTCACCCGAACGGTGTCCTTGAACCCAGCCGTCCTCTTGGCTCGGGTGTTTGTGGACTCTGGAGTGGAGGCTTGAGAAAAAGCTCAGGCTTTTGTGTCTGGAGTTTCACCTGTGCCAGAGGGTGACCAGCTGGGCTGGTGGTAAGGAACTGAAATCCTGAATTATTTATATCTTGGCATCTCCTCTGCCCAGCAGCTCGCAGGAGTGGTATCGAGCAGATCCTTTTAAGCGGCGCGTTGGATGTGGGAGCTTGGTTAGGAAGTCATTAAGTGTCTGAAACTTCTTGATGCCTGCTCAGGTGGGTGCTGCTCCTTCCCTCCTGCACCCGTAATTATGAAAGGCTGAGAGAGCAACCTCTGTGGACTGGCATAAAAGTTTAATGAAGCTTGAAGTCTTGTAGGTTGGGCTCTTGAGTCTGTTTCAGCTCTGGGTCTGGGAAGGAGGGTTAACCAGAAAGGAGGAGAGGCTTCCTGCATGCATTACCTCAAGGGTACCAAACGCCACGTTGATGGGAGGAGCTGTTATGGAGTTGGATTAGGAGAAAGTAGTGACAGAAGGCATCAGGGCTGGGTGAAGATGGGTGAAGGGCCCTGCGTGGTGAGCGTAGCTCCGGGTGAGATGTTTATCCTCGGCGGTGGGAAGGCTGCCCATGGCAGGGACAAAGTCTTTCTGGCCCCTGCCGTGCCAGATGCCCTGTGCAGCCCCAAACCCAGGCGGTGCAGGTGGGTGGGTGCAGGCATGCAGCAGGACCTGGGTGTCTCACCCAGTTCCTGTGGGAGATGCTCCAGGCTGGGGAGGGTTTTTGGGATGCCGGTGTGTGGACACAAGTTCCATGGCACTGTTTTGTTTCTCCGTGGCCAGCCGGGTTCAGAGGCACTGATGCCACCCGTCCTTATCCCGGCAGGAGGACGTGAAGTGATGAATCTGGCTGCTAAACCAGAGACCCAAATCCCAGCTTTGCTGGGATGGCCCATCCCCATCCTCCAGAGGAAGTGCAGTTTCTCTGCCAATAATGTCTTTATGCTATTTCCAACCACATAACAAAACATCCCAGGAACTCCCTGAATCCTTGGCTTTTAAAGTAAGTATACCCCCACCTTGTACTGATTTATTTTTGCCTGTTTTGGCACTTCTGTCTCCAAGCATCAGCAGTGATCCTTCCCTCCCCAGCCTGATGCCTGCAGAGCGTTCTCAGGCAGAGAAGCCTCATTTTGGGGTGATGCCTTGCAGGTCTCTGTCAGCCAAGGACATATATCAGGCACATTGTAGGTGAAAGGTGCTGATGAAACGACACCCAAATCTGCACCTTTCCCTTTAGCTCCCTTGTGCCAGAAAAGTGCAGCAAAAGTCAACCAACGATGCATCTTGCCGAAGCTGCATTTTTTTTTTCCATGAGGATTAGTGGTTCAAGAGCGGGGATTTTCAAACTGACAAGCCCTTGGCAGAGAAATAATTACAGGCTTTTTTATCCTTTGTATTTCCTAAGTAGTTCTAAATAACTTTTTCCCTTGAGGCATTTTTTTAAGTCTAAAATATGGGGGCAAAAAATGTGAATTTCCTTAGTGTCCTTGAAAATATGCAAGATGTTTGTGGAGAGCATTTAAGTTTCAGCTATAAGGTTTTCTGCGTGCATTTTTCACTTTAACCACGTCCAACCAACCAAAGTTTCTTGGCTGGTGATGCTTCAGAAATGGATCTTAGGAACTGGAGATGGAAGGAGATAGATGTGATCACTTCTTGGCCATCTCAGGAATGCGAGTTTTGCCTCTCCAGTGTGTTCCCGAGGGTTTTTTTACCCCACTCCTTGCTGTAAGAGAAGATTTCTGGGGCTAATGGAGCGGGTTTTCCTTGTCAATGTCTATTATTTGATTCCTCCAAGGTGCTGTGTGTCTCTCTGGGAAGCCATGGCCATCCCCCTTTCCTCAGCATCCTGCAGCATTTCCAGGGGCTGCGGAGCCCAGCAGGGTTCACCCAGCCCTATCCTCTGCTGGCTCCTCTCCTTGCCTGTACCTCCATCCTGAATGCTTTGCCCAGTCTTTTTAATTTAAAAAACAGACAGCGTGATGTGAAAAAAACCTGCTGGGAGGCAGCTCCAAGACACACATGGGCTTGTGCCTTTTATCCCTGGAAAAATTCACCTCCTGTGAGTTTCCATGGAAGCCCTTAGCATGGTACCCTAATTTTCTGAGCACCTCTGTGCTGCTCCATGTTTTACCATGCCTGGAGCTCTTCTTGCCCCTGCTCTTTTGCCCCTCTTGGAAGAGCCCTCTGGAGGGTGCTGTCCCAAAGCTCAGCTGTTCCATGCCTGACCAGGTATCCATTCATCCCTAATACTAAGCACTGTTTGTGATGCCAGGGGGGACCTGGGAGGACCCACTGGTGTTTGCACTCACTGCAATATCACAGGGCAGTGCTGGGGCTGCGTTATTGCATCTGCTGTCAGGGCAGTGCCTGGGTGCTCCCCTGGGACTGCTGCTGCAATATTCCTGCTGTTAATAACAGCATTGCTCTACCTTGGCTTTATTAAGTGAGGGAAGCCTCCTTTCCTTACACCCCAGGCACGTCAGGGTCTGGCCTTTAGGGTGAGAGGGAAGGAGGTGGGAGCGAAGAGGGGGAAACGTTTGAAGTAATTAGAGATGCTTGGTGCAGAGCAGGGAATTGCCGGCATGGGTGATATCTTGATGAGGACCCTCTGCAAACCCCCCCCGTGGGCTCTGCCTGACTCACCCCACTCCTCCCAGCCCTTCATCTCGCTTGGGTCCATGGTGTTTAGAGAGTGGGGTGGTGAATGCCTTGCTTTCCCTGTTCCCCCTTCTGCTGAAGACCCTTTTAGGGTACTTAAATTGTGGTTGAGCTAGTGAGGAGGCCACAAGGTAGCTCCAGGGCTCACAAGATCCCTTGTACCCTGCAGATGTGGCAGGTGACTCTGAAGGGGAATACACGGTGCCAGGAGGGGACCTGCCTGCCCTGTCTCTCCGCTGCCTCAGCCATCATTTCTCAGGGGAAGGGTTGTTTTATTTTTTTTCTCAGCTTCCCCTGTCCAGACGCTGCGAATCCCACTAAAACTTTTGACTGGAGCAGGGATTACATGCTCGGGTTTCAGCCCTTGTCTGCAAGTGGTGTAAGCTTTCTGCTGGAGCTCAAGTGACATTTTGTGGGAGATAGGAGAGTATTAAGTGTTGGTCCTTGCAGATAAAAATAGCCGCTGGCCCGATGATATTTTCTGTCGTCTTGTCACTGCTCCATCGCCTCCACACTGGTGCTCCCAACCTGGGCTTCTCTCATCATCAGGTGCTGAGGGCTCCCAAAGCCCCACCCGACCTGGTCCCACCCTGAGCATCCCCACCTGCCTCGCCAGCAACACCTGGCCAGGACAGGGGTGGGCACTGGCTGTGGGGCTGAAGCCAAACTCGGATAGGAGCAGCAGGTCCTGGTTTTGTGTTCCCAGGGGCTGGAAGGAAACACCAAACCCAGGAATCCCTCTTCTCCTGGAATCAAGAGTCCGAATTGCTCATTACTGCAAACCTCAGTGCTAGAGTGGGAGCTCTCCTGGTGAAGGACTCCTCATGTGCACACACGTGGCCCCCTGTCTGTTTTTCCCGTTGCTGCGTTTCCGAGCCGATGTTTTTATCCTGAGGTTACAGCCGGACTTGGCCCGGGGCCCTTCAGCAGCATCGGCAGAGCTGACTCTTGCTGCTCCAGAAATGCAGGGCTGGGGCCCGGGAAAAGGAAAGGGAAGGAGAGGAGGAGGAGGAGGAGGAGAGGAGGAGGAGGGAGCGGCAGGGTCTGGCTTGCTGCTGAGCTGTGACCAGATCTGCTGCTGGGAGAGGATCTCTCACCCTTGCCTGGCCTGCACCTTCCCCAGCTCTGCTTTGGAGCAGCATCCACCCTCTCCATCTCCAAAAACAGCCAGCGTGGCTCTGGGAGAGCTCGTGTATGGCTGGGAGGATGGCAGCAGGGACAAGTTCTCCTCCTGTTGAGCCTCCCTTTCTTCCTCATAACTGGGCCAAGAACTCCCCTGGTATTGGATTCTATGGACTGGGCATCCTTTGAGGGGTGCCTTCATTCCATCTGCTTGTTCTTCTGAGTGATGATGCTCTCATCATTCATCCCAAGGATCACTTCATGGGGAGAGCTACACAGGCTGACTTCAATGCAAATTTTTAATTGCAGCCCTTAAATACCTTCCTCAAGCAAGTGAAAGCATTTGGGAACATCATCTTTTCCACATTCCCTTTGCTCTCTGCTTCAAGGCCCACCTGCTCCTGGGGGTTTCATCATCTTGCCTGGTGTCCTCCATCAGCTGAAGCATCTCTCCCTCCAGAAGTAAGGAACAAAGTCCTCCTTGTGTGTCTGGAGCCAAACCAATGCGGTGGCACTTGGCCACTTACAGTAGTGGGCGATTACTGAGCTCCTGCCAGGAATTCTTCCAGTGGGATCAGGAGCGCTCTCGGGTGTTAAATTTGTCCTGCAGTGTGTAACCTCTGAGCAGAGCCCGCCGTGTTTTGTAACGGGTCATACGATGCCAGCGACGGCAGCCGCCTGCCCCGCGCTTCAAGGTCAGTGCTGAGCTCGGGGCCACAGGGGCAGCTCCTGGCTGCAGCCCTTCCTGCCTTCTGTGCCTCTCGTGGGCTCTGCTCCCTCCTGGGGCAAAGCCTCTGTCCCCTCGGGAGCTCAGGCTTGGAGCTGGAGGCTGTTTACCCCCGTCTGGTGAGGCTGTGGCTCTTCCTGGCTTCTGTGCCTCTCACCGTGCTCTGCTGTCTTCTGGGGCAAAGCTTCCAGCGCCTTGGGAGCTCAGGCTGTTTTCTCCCATTTGGAGAGGCCACAGCCCACATCTCAGGATGTCTCCTTGCAGGATGTGCTCCTGGAACACAAACCCTGCCTATATCTCCTGTGCCCCCGACACGCTGCCGCACCTTCAAAACCACCGCCCTCAGCCAGAACTTGGGCAGGTGCAGCTCCGTTCCCTGAGAGTTTTGCAGCATCATGCCAAGGACGGGACCTTCCAGGATACTTACAGACAATATTCCTTCGTTCTCCTTGCCTTAAAATATGTCCCAGTAAGGAATTTATCTTGTATCCCTGAAGCCGAGGGAGCTGCTGAGTAGAGAAGGGTCTGGCAGAGGTGACGAGTGCAGGGTCTGTGTCATGACAAATAATCAGTGATGCTGCTGCCTGTTCTGTCCCATGGCTTTCAACGCCCCCACAGGAAAGCACATCCATCCCAATGGGAAGAGCCTTCCATGGTCTTTATCAATAAATAAATGTTTTAGGCCTATCACTGTATCGAAGAATTAGAAGGGACTGTTTGGACAGGCCGTTAAATAAGAATTAAAGGTTTCAGATATTAATGGGCAGTTGGCCCTCACCAGTTCTCTTGTTACACAAACGTTTCATTTATAATTTGGACCCAAGCTGGGATGTGCTGAGAGATGCTCAGGCTGCAGCCTGCACACGGGGGTTAACGTGGTGCTCTCTCCTGCCAGAAAATAATAAAAGCCAGGGACTGTCTAGGGATTGTGCATGAAGGATTAGGAAGAGGATATGCACGGGCCTGTCTGCAGCTGGTTGAAGTCTAGTGCAGAGGGGTGAGCCTGGAAATCATTGTTTTCTGATGGCTGTGAGGGGGCCAGCATGGAAAGGGATGTCTCCTAAAACCTGGGGATCTCCACAGCCAGCTGATGTTTTTAAGTGGGAGGCAGTGAGTGGATCCTCTCTCCCTGGGAGACATCTGTGCTGGTCAGGAGGGAGGAAGCACTGTAGCATGGATCCCTCTGCCTCTACTTTCCAGGTGTTGCAGTTGTGCAGCACGAGTGGAGGATGCTGAGCTCAAGGGATGGTTTTTTGGTGTCAGTGGAACATGCTGGACTCTGGGGATTTTTTGTGTGTGAGTGGAGCTTGCTGGGATCTGGGGAGCAGGGGTTTTGGTGTAAATGGAAGATGCTGGGCTCCAGGGGCTGGGTTTTCAGTGTGATCAGAGAATGCTGAGCTCTGGGAAGCAGGTTTTCTGGTGTGTATAGACTTTGTTGCACTCCAGGGACGTGAGCAGAGGATGCTGAGCTCCAGGGACCAAAGTTTTCCACCTTTCTGTCAGATCCACGGGTTCTGCTGGGATCCTGGCTTCATCCATAACATTATCTGTGACCTTTTGGCTTTTGAAGCTGCAAGTCCCAAAGTCAGGGAGTTCAAAGAAGTCCTTACCTAGAGAGGAAAAAGGCAGAAGATGCTTGGGTCTTGTGTTTGTTTGTCTTTGATGCTGGCAGTGCTGTTCCCTGAAATGGTCACCTCGAGCTGGCTCAGGAAGCTGGAGTCACAGCTCTTCAGGTCAGAGGGAGCATGAAGATTTCCCAGCATCAGGTATGCACCATTAAGGATTTACCTCTGCAACCACCACGCTCGTGGAAGGTGCTTGCTGAGATGGAGGCATCGGAATTCCCCAGGGCAAGTCAGGCCTTTATGGCCCTCGCCCAAGACAAGCACTGGTTGCTTTTGTGGCAACTATTAATTGCTTCCTGAATTTAAAAAGCATAAGCAAACTCTCTTGCTGGGGAACGAGTTACCTGGCGCGTAAATGCTTTGCCATTAATGCCTGCCTGACCCTGAGGATGATGTGAGGACCAGAAGAGCTTTCAAAGAATTTACCAGAAACCGTTTCAGGGGAGGTTGTGTGTTGTAAATCCTGAAGTAATGGGATGGAGGGAATTAGGTTAGATCATAGTTTGCAGAAACTGGGCACGATTCCCCATCGGGGGCCTTGAGATCATCAGAGCAGCGTGGTGAGGGGAGGCCCCCACGTGTCCTTATCCCCTGATGAGCGAGTTTACAACCTGGAAAATGAGATTATCGGGGGGTTCGTTTCACATGTGACCCTGGGGAGAAAAATGGGGTCCTGTTCTGTCCAAAGGTGCGTTGTAAAGCCGCAGGGGTTCCTGGGGGAGCAGCCTGGGATGGGGCTGTTGGTGCTGGGTCGAGGCTGCCTAAGGCTGCCAGCGCCCATTGCAGCAGCACTTGGGTGCCTTGCAGCATTTTGTGGGAGTGTCTTGGGTAGTCTGTGCCTCTGCTGAGCTCACCCCAGCTCAGGGAGATGCTTCACAAAGATATTTAACTGTTAGAGCAAGGGAGGCGGTGCCTGTCTCGCGTTCACAACCTGCCCTGGTGTATAATCCATCTCTCCTCTCCTGCCATGAGCTGTCCTGAAGCTGTTTGCAGGATTCTGGGGGGGGCAGCCCCTCCTTGCCAGCTCCCCAGCTCAGGGACGGGGCTGCTGAGCTATTTCACAGGGAGATGCTGGCGCGTGGGGCTGTTTGCTGCCTCCCCCCTCCAGCAACGCCTTTCATTTGCTTGCTGCCTCCTCTGCTTTGCTCTTCCTCAGCTGGCCCCACACCGGAGGGATGGGGCCGGGCCAGCTTTAGGGATGCCGGTGGTTTTTTGGGGTTTTTTTGTTGTTTTTTTTTTTTTTTTTAGCTCTGCAAACAGTGTTAAACCGCTCTCATTTGAAAGGGCAGGTGTGGGAAAGGAGCTGTTTCGCCTGCAGCAGAAAAAAAGTATTTCCCAAATCCAATATCTATGCAATGAGAGTACTGTGGTGGGAATTCCACATCCTTCCATGGGGCAGTGCTTGCAGGGAAAGCAGTCAGAGGCCAGACTGCCCGGGGTCCTAATAATAGTCTTGCTGGCTGCCTGGGGCAAGGCACTGGGGCTTGAAAGAGCAAATCTAGTAGCTGATATTCATCTGCCTGTTAATGTTGCTGTAGCAGATCCCATCCCACTTGTCCTCTGTTGTGGAATTGCCTGGCACACGCAAGGGTCGGCGATGTTTTCGGGATGCCAGTGCTTGACACTGGGGAAGGTGTAAGTCTAAATTAGCATTGGGGGGTGTGTTTTTGCATTTCACTCTCTCCAGCAGAAGGACAGAGTTCAAAGGGGCTCTGGCCTTCCTGGAATAGGAAATGGCGGGATCCACCCCGGAGCTTTTTCTCCTCTTGCCCAGAAGAGTCCCACCCCAGCCGGGAAGCCCTGTGTTCAGCTGGGTGTGGGAATGGGATGGAAGAGTCTGCATGAGCACCGTGCTCTGCTTCTACTGCTGGTCTTTCTTCTTGAGCACGTGCGAGGTTGTGTTTGATCCGGGTCTGAGCTCGGGGTTTGTCTTTATTCTCCATTTAAAAGGGGGGGAAAGAAACTCAGGAGGCCCTGGCAAGATGGGCTTGAAGCAGGGTGGCTCTCCCTGCACTGAGCAGGCGCTGGCATTCAGTTTTCTGTCTCACTTTGTTAGATGGACCTGTGAACCCATTGCAAAGCCAAGATTGCAGAGGCAAACACCCCGTGGCCGGATTGCAGGGTCTTGCTTAACCCAGCTCTGCTGGGCTTCTCCCCACAGTTTCCCTGTGAGGTCCCAGCTTCACCTTTTCACCAGTGAGGAGCTCCCCAGCATGGGGACTGGGTTTTCTTTTGGGGGCAGGTTTTAATCAGCCTCATAGATGCTTTCTGTGATTCATAGTTAGAGGTGGGAATTACCTTGTGATGGTCACAAGGCTGTTTTGAAAGCAGTCCCTTCCTTTCTCCCTCTCAGGAGGTGGTTTGGAGGGACCTTTCCATGCTGGCAGCACACACAGGTCACTGGTGACATTCGCCACCCCAGGAGGCGTCAGCCCCCGAGGTGCTGAGCAGGTGACATCATTAGGCTTCAGTGGTAACGCTCCAAGCAGGGAGGATCTGTCAGAGGTTGGCTCCCTACCTGAGGGCTCTGTGTGGCTTTGGCTTGGGCTCTGTCCGTGCTCAGATGGTTTTCCTCCTGGAGCATTCCCTCCCTGCCGGCTCTCACAGGGGCTGAGGCTGGCTTTGGCTTTCTGCCTGCACAGGCACGGTCTTGTGGCCTGAGGGGGTGATGTCACCGATGTGTTTCAGCTTTGTGTGAGTCCTTTCCCACCTCTGCATCCCACAGAGGACTTCCAGGGACAGAGGAGTCACCTGAGGAGGGGAGATGCTGTAGAAATCAAGGCACGGTGGCCTGGTGTACCCACATCCATCACTGTGTCCAGCCACCCAGTGAGTCACATTCCTGCTTGGCTTTGGGGATCGCCATTCCTAGAGGCAGAGAGTGCCAGGTGTGGATTTCTTTCTGGGAATAGGGACAGAGAAATACAACATCCATGTTTGCAAGCCTCTGGAGACATCTCTGGAGGAGGAGGAGGTGTGGAGGTGCTTGGCATGCAGCTTGTGGTGGGGCTGGGGTGAGTTTTGGGGGCTTGGGGTCCCCTTTGCACTGATGCTGCTGGGAGAGGCTGTTTTTATCTGGTGTTTTCCATTATTTGGCTGAGCAGTGGAAGGTGAAGGGTTCCCCTGCCTGCCCTGGCTGTCAGCAGGGCTGTGCAGGCAGGACATGGGAAGGGAAGGAGGGGAGGATAACGCCCCAGCCGCAGGCCCTGGCCATTTCTGGACGAGTAGGTCATCTGGGTGTGGGAGGGGAGCTGGTGTCCAAGCCAGCCCAGAGAGGCTGGGATTGGGTGTATGTGTGATTTGGGGGAAAGTGAGAAGGGATTTCTGAGGCGAGAGGAATGCAAGTTTCCTCCTTCACATATGTCTCCCGTTCTTCCAGTTTGCAACAAAAGTCATCAAATTGCCCAAGACCTGGCAGCGGGGACAGCCTGAGAGCAGCCCACAAATCATGGAAAAGCTTCTCCCCTCCTCCCTGCCTGCCTCCAAGTACTCAAGCATCAGGAACCACTTCAGTTCCCCTTTGGGCAGTAAAACTTTTGCCCCTTCCCGATGTGGGGCAGCTGCACAGCCCAGAGCTCTTGCATACTGAAGCTCTGGTCCTGATGGCTTAGAGTTTGGGCTTTCCTTTGAACTGGTTGCACTTTTAAACCCTCCAAATGCTCCAGGGAAGGGCTGGAGTGCTCAGACATCCAGGGTGAGAGCAGCTCTTTGGAGGAGACACCGTGACGTGACTGGTGTGACCTTCCTTGCCGCCAGGTGGTGGGGACAAGTGACAGTGACTCAGGTCCTGGTTGGTCTGCCTGGATTGTCAGGCACTGGGAGAGGAGACAGGGACTCTCCAGGATGCCCAGCTGGGGAGTTGGGTGGTGTAGGGCTCCAGCTGAGAGTCAAAGGAGCAGTTGTGTCTCAGGATGAAGGGGGTTTTAATGGTCCCAGCCCTTTCCTGCAGCCCTGCTGGCTGCTGCTTTTTGTTTGGAATGTCAAGTTTTCTTTGGTGCAGCAGAGCTGCAAAGATCAGGCGAGCCTGTCTGAGCTCTCCTCTTCACCCTCTGCATCTTGGGGATGGGCTAAGTCCTTCCTGCCATGGGAATGGAGATACTGGGATTGCTGCTGAAGGGGTGCTTCATGCAGTTTTCTTTGTGTCTCCCGGGACACCCAGAGCAGCGTGAGAGAGGCTGCCACCCCACCATCCTCCCCACTGTGCGTGCTTGCATCCTGCCTGGTTTTCCATCCACATGGTTTGTGCCAGGAGGTGCAGGCCCGTGAGGATCCCTGTGAGAAAGGCACTCTGGTTACCTCATTTTGGTCATTCGAGTAACTACAGGATTTTCTCACAAGAAAACAGTTCTATCCATTTCACTATGAAGTGTAGACTGGCAGTGACGCTGGGACTGGAACCACCAAGGTGTCCCACCCTCAGGGTCCACCCTGCATCCCATGTCCCATCAGACAGCTGTGGGGCAGTTTTCACTAGCGGATCCGGGGGGTTTTGTGATGGGGGAGACAAGGGAACAGGGGCATCTGGCACATTGTGCTGGTCAAGAGAGGCTGTGCACTGAGAGCTGGAGGCACTGTGAAGCTCTGCAGAGGAGGAGAGGAATTGCTTCCGTGTCCAGCAGGGGTGTGGGGGTCTCCTTTTGTAGCGTGAATGCAGCCGCTGGCCTGCGCACCGACTGCTGTCCCCCTGCCTTGCCCTCCCACCGGGGGGAAGGTGACAGCTCTGCCACCTCTCACCTTCCCACGTGTGGCCAATCCACCTGGGATCCTGCAGGGGAGATGTTTGTGCAATGGGGCTTGCAATGTGTGTGAGGGGAAGCAGCTCCAGAAGTCAAGTTTCGTTCAGCGGTTCTGCTCGGAATATTGTTTTTTCTTACAAAAAAAAGCCCACCCCAGCAGGATGCTCTGCCACCATGAGGTGCTGGTCCTTCTCCCCCTGCCTGGTGAAGCCATGCAGGCTGCCCTGCTCCTGCCCTAGGACCTGGCTCACAGGGAAGCAGGGGGCTGCCTTCCCTTGTGCTTCCACACCGAGCCTCTTTCTGCTTCCCTGCTCCCGCCTTCCTCCTCCTCCTCCCGCAGCATCTGCTCCGGATGTTTTTTCCCTGAACTGCAGAAGCTGCATTTTTCCAAGCTGAATTTCCTTTGTTAATTTTTTTTTTTTAATCTCTCCAGGGTCCCCTTCAGATTGCTCTGCTCCCTTCCATCCTCTCCAGTTTATTATCTTCTACGAATGTTATTAACATGCTAATTAGTCCCTAATTGCAGTTGCCGATGAAGATGTCAGATAGGGCTGATGCTAACCCTAATCCTTCACAGTACTAACCCTGATGCTTCGCTGTTTTTCCCTGAATCCTGCGGATTCCTCTGTACCTCTCCCATCATCTTGGTTGCGTTACCCTGGTTTGGTTTCACAGAGTGCTCACGTGTGAGAGTGAGATTGCTCCCCTAGGAAAGACTTGCTGAGACCCAGCATAGGGTGCTTTATAAACCCCCCAGGGCCTGGCTGGTGATGGGTGCAGCTCTGAGAGACACTTTCTAGCCGGTCCTAAGATTTTGTCTCAAAGGCAGGGTCGTGACTGGCTCTCCGTGGCGGCTCCCTTGGGAGGCAGAAGGGAAAGGATTTTGGAAAGTTGAAGGCTGGCATTTGCCATCCCGCCTATACACTCAACCCTCTGGCTGCCTGGGCACTGTGCAAAGGTCTTCCATGCCTATAAATAGGCAGAGAGGTAGGCAAAGAGATGGGGAGATGGGCTGAGGACAGGCGTGGAGCCAGCCCGGGCCGGCATCTGGAGCTCTCATCGCCTTCGTGCGCGCAAGAGGTGCGGTTTGTTCCGGCCACGCTGTTCTCAGCAGGCAAGGTTTGCCCCCGCAGAGCCTATTTTTGAGCACAAAACCCCCTGATTACCTCTTGGAGGTGCTGCAGAGAGCTGGGGCTGCCTCGTGGCGAGGCGTCCTGGCTCTGCTGTGGGACGTGGAGCCACGTGCTCCGAATAGCTCCGTGCAGACGTGGCCTATGGAGATGAAATGTGGCTCTTGACCGATTGCGAATAAATCAGGGTCAGGAGCTTGAATGCTGGCCAAGAAACCCAAAGGGATAAAATATAGCTTCTCTACAGACTGTTAGCAAACAGCACGTGGGCTGAGATCTGCTAGATAAATTTATGCGCTGTGAATTGTTCACCCAGCTGTAGTGGAGGGATGGATGGACCCACGGAGAACTAATAACCATATGTGGTGGGCATGCCTTCGGTGCTGACCTTTAGAGGGTTCAGGCAAGGCTGGGAGGTGGCACGGTGACGTCTTCTTAGGGATGCCACCGGGAGGGAATGGGGCACATGTGTTGCTTGACGTGAGGGAGGGGGATTCAGGCTGCCTCTGCTCTGAGTGTCCAGGAGACAGGCTGGCAAAACAAATTACTGCTCCTGACCTTGGTTTTCCCATCATGTCATTTGACATGGATTGAGGGTGAATACCAAGCTTTTTGCCTTTGCGTTGTTGTTTCCAAGCTCGTGGGACTTGCCAGCCTGAGATCTCCCATTCCCGGGAGCCAGTTTAGAGATGGCAGCCCAGGGAGATCAGTTTAAAATGGGAGGTGGTATCAGGGGAAGACTGAAAAGGTGGGATTCTTACCCAATTCCAAGCTGTGGGCGCAGGGCCTCCAGCACCCGCTCTCACCCATTTCAGGTGAAATGCTGGGAGCTGAAAGCACTGGGGGCTGCTTCCTCTCTGTCACCCCAAGTTCCTTGTAGCCACAAAGAGGAACATTGGCTTCATGTTGGCATGAAATAGCCTGGTGGCAGAACCAGCTCCAGGCAGGCTGACTCAGTGAGACTTTGGGCTCAGTTCAGCTGCTTTAAACCAGAGAGATGGGCCTGGCCCTAAAACACGGAGCCAAACAGCCTCATCCTTGTCCAAGCTGCAGAGGAGCATGAGTGGTTTGTGGCTGGTCCCTCCTTTCTCTAACCAGGCATCTGCTTCCCGCCCTCCACCCCGGGACGCTGGATGTGTGCATGCTGTCATCGGATGTGACTGGTTTATATTTGTGTGTCAGCATCTTACACATCCACAGCTCTGTCCTGGCCTTAGCCCAGCTCGCTGGGGTGACCTGACCCCCCGTGGGTACCAGCCCCAGCGCCCTGGGCTGGCTGTGGGGGGGCCACTGCTCTGTGTTCTTGTCTCATTTTACCCCAGCGCTGCATTGTAGCTCACCCAGCTACAGAGAAATGTGGAGAAAAAAGTATCCCCATTTTGGGGGGGAAAGGCATTTCTCCCTGATACTGGGCCAGTCCTGCACTCTGGCTGGGCAATCTGCCTTCCCTGGGCTGCAGGGGATGTGGAGGGGGATGTGAACTTTCCCTGCTTTCTGGGATTTACAGCATTGTTTTGAGGGTGGGACCTGAGAGGAGAGACTTTTTCGAGGCTGGGCATGCCTGGCATCCTGGGAATCCTCACTGGGATGGACCAGGGGCTGGCTGTGCCCAGCATCTCTCCTGCACTGCTGCAGTAGGGTGATGCCCTCTCCTGCAGACAGGCTGGCTGATCCATGGCCCACCTCCGTGGCCCATCCATCAGCTCCCCCTTCCCACCTGCGCCCGCCTGCGCCTTTGCCTTGGGCTGTGACTTTTGACACAGGCAGGACACATTTAACAGTGTGCTCTGAACGCTTTGCAAGTGGCCACCGGTGGGCTGTGAGCCGTGGGGCTGTGTCACAGCTCCTGCTGGAGTGACACCAGGGCTGGTGTCGCCATCCCAGCCGGTGCCCTGTCCCGGTGGCAGCTGGCAGAAGGTGAGGGTCACCAAAGGCTGGTGGCTCTGCATGTGAGGGTGAAGGATCCCCGCCGTGCCCCGTGCCGCCGTGCAATTTGGTCATCTCATTTGTTCTATTTACATTTCTTTAGACTTCATCAGAGCAAAACCCAGCAAGGTTTTAACGCTGTTTTATCCATCAAGGTGTCTTTCCTTTCTCTCTGTGGCAGCAGTAGATTTTTACAAAACCTTTGGAGGAAGTCACAGATAAAGCCCGGAGCAGTGAAATCGGTGTGACGAAGTGTGACGAGGTGCTTGGGTTGGATGTGCCTGTTGCTTTTGGTGGGGCAGCTCAGAAAAGCCTAGCACTGCACAGGCAAACCCTAAAGACATTTTGAGGGAAAACCCTTTATTTTTAATTTTTTTTCATTTAAAGGATGCGATTTGGCAAGAACCTGTCAGTTGGGCAGGTCTAACCTCCTACCTGGACACATTTCTGGTTGCTGTGGGTGGATTTTGTGATGTTGCCACTCTCACAGTGGACTCCCATCCCACTGGCACATCCACTCGCTGGGAGAGTCTTTTCCCGAATGAAGGCGTTGGGATATCTTCTGCGGGGGGGTTCGCAGCTAATTGGTACAATCAATATTTGTTTTGCAAATGCAATTGGAGGGAAAGAGGGATTGAGAGCGCCAGAAATTCAATTGACCTGTAAAAACAGATATGGTGTAAAGGGAATCCTTCCCCTGCCAAGCAAATATTTAGAAAGGAAAAGCAATAAAATGAATAAGCAACAAAGTAATATCCTGCCTCCACGGCCGACGGAGGCTGCCGGGAAGGGCTGCTGCCCCTGATGCTGAGATAACCCTGAGCAGACGAGTGGCAGGAACCTGTTTCCTAGAGAAAGCGTGTTTGCTTTTGCCATCTAATTCATCAAAAGCTCATCCTGCTGCCTTGACAGCACCGGGACCTGTCTCAGGTAGCCCGGCAAGCTGGGCACTGCCCCTGTACCCCTGCAGCCATGACTGTGGCATAAACCCAGGGGTGGCACAGGGGACAGGGGTGTCCTTGCACCCTTGTCTCCTCTTGTAGAGGTCTCTGCTCTTTGCTGCCACGTCCCTGCTCAGCTTTCTCCGGTGCCTCCTTGATGAGAACACACTGGGGAGGGTTGTGGGTGCTGTGGGGTGCGAGGGGCGTGTGGGAAAGAGCATCAATAGTTCCTGCCTGGAAGGACATTCTGGTGCCTCAGCACTCCTTGGTGTGAAAATCCAAATGGTTAAGGGAAAAAATAAAATATATGTCTTTAGATCAAAAAGCTCCAGAAAAACGTTTTGGGTAGGGAGTGGTGAGATGGCATCCAGCCAGGGCTTTGGCTGGATGGAGCAAAGCACCCGAGTCCCTCTTTGCCAGATGGCTCAGCATCCCTGGGCACAGCCCTGCACACTTGAACTTAGACTCGTGGCTGAATTTAAAAACCTCTGTGTAAAGCTAAGATTTTTCAGAAAAAAATACCTCATGCACACATATATGTATGCATGTATATATATGCTCACACATATATATGTATAAAATAGAGCAAGTAGAACAAAGGAAAATAACTTTATGGGGAAGCTCTTAACCAGCTCTTAACCAGCTCCAATGCTGAGCATCTTTAGGCCACTTTGGAACCTTTTGAGCACCTTCCCCTATGATGGATATTGACCCCTCTGATTGGTGTCAGGATCTGAGACGTCTTGCCATTTACTGGCATCAGTTAGAGCCTTTCCTGAGGGCTACTGGAATCACCTTGAAATGCATTAACTACACAGAAATGAAAAAGAGGATTTGCATTGGTGTATTTGGATTTCAAAAAAAAAACAACTGAATTTTCAAGAGAGCATTGGCTAAAAATGTGAACTTCCCCAGACTGAAAGAGGAAGAAAGCTCTAGAGAAGCTCAAGCGAATTTTGAACTCTCAACTCTCAAGTTTTCCTGGGGTTTTATCCCTCTTACTGTAAGGCTGAGCCCCTCTAGGATGCTCTGTACCTCCCAGAAGCTGATGCTCAGGCACACGAAAGGCAGAGCTCTGGTTTTCCACACGTGAGATGTCATCTGGGAGCAGGTCTCTTGCAGGGATCACGGAGGATGAGCTGCTGCCCATGGCTGGACTGGCTCTGCCTCTGTGTCCCCAGACCACCGATGTCATGAAATCCCCCCCACGTACCATCGTCTGTTATCTCATCCCTGTCTCAAGTGCCACGAGGCTGGAAAACACAACCCCAAACATTTGTTTCTCCCGAAACCCCGTCCTGAGAGCACACACTAGGAGAGAGCAGCAGCAGGAGCTCAGCGGAGCGAGGGACGGGGGGAAAAAAAAGAAGATGGCTTAAATTTAATGTCTTTTTAGATGAGTATTTCCATTCATTCCAGAGCATATTCCTCTGGCATTTCCACCACGCTTGTTTAGCCGAGTAGTTAACAAACTTCATGGAAACACATGTTATAGTGCTCTCTAGTGCACGGAGCTATGTATGAAGGATGCCTCTTCTGAGATATCTCGATGCGAGCGCAGCTTCAGCTCCGGAGCAGCCCGTTAGCCACAACAGCTGCTTCCCATTGTGGAAACGCTGTTGAGGGAGGTTAAAAAAAAAACAAAACAAAACAAAAAAAAAACAACCAACAAAACCAGCAAACCCTCAACCCCATCCCAACAACTTGACAACACACGCAGATGATATTTATGCAAAACCTTGCGCGAGGGTGAGGGAAATAAAAGATAAGGCAAGGAATAAGCCGGGCGGGAGAGCGCTATCTCCCTGCCGGCAGCGCCCGGTGCGCTCCCGCCGGTCTCTGTTTGCCGAGCTGCTCCGAAGCAGCTGGTCCCTGTGTCCGACTGAGTTTACTCTGTTTAGCTTTTATACAGCCGAGCGATTTTTATGGCCACCGGAGCGCCGGGAAGCTCCACAGGATATTGGCCGCCTCCTGATGAGAATTTGCCGCGTCGGCACGTCGGCACAGGCACCCCGTGAATCTTAAACGCCTGGGAAACGGCAGCTCCTGCATCCCTAGATGCTCCGAGAGTCCTTGGGGGGAACGTGGGTTTTCTGTTTAATAAAGGAAAAGGCAAGCCTTGATTGTAACCTAGGAGACTCGAGAGCAGTCGAGGCTCCCGGCTGGACCCCGTGCACCCGCGCTGGCCTCAGTGGTGATGCTCCAGGAAAGCCTGACAAGGCCAGGGGAGCCCACGCTGCCCTGGGCAGTCAGGGGCTTGGGGAGTCCTAAAGGTGAGGTTGGATTTGTGGGTCCAGGCAGGTGTTGAACTCAGTCCCCTGGATTTGCCTGATCCCTTTGTGAACCTGTTGGTACAAGGTGGAGGTGAGCTGATGGCGTCACAAGGGAGTTGGGGCTGGGAAGGACTGGGAATCTTCTCAGTCCTTCTTCCCTTGTATGTGGATCGGGTTGCTCAGGGCTGGAACCAGTAAAGTATTGGCTGTGCCCAAGGAATGAGATTTCTCTCTTTGATCTGAGTGCTGGATCTTTCCTTTTTTTTTTTTTTTTTTTTTTTTTTTTTTTTTTTTTTTTTTTTGTTTTTTGTTTTGTTTTGTTTTGTTTTGTTTTGTTTTTGTGTGTGTGTGTAACTCTCTTTTTGAAAATCTAAATGGAAAATAGGCTTAATTTTGCTTTGTGTCTGTATTAATTCTCCATCGCAGGAGGTTTTAAAAAAAATCAGAAACAAATATAATGACTTGCAAGAGGAGTACATTAATCTGGAGCAGGATGAAAATAGCTCCTTCCCCTGCGGTGGTACAGCACGTCAAAAAAGCCAGCGTGTGTGTAAAATCCCCAAGGGGGTAGGAAAGACAGCCTGCAGGAGGTTCCAGCCAGGATATCTTTTTCTTGGAAAACAAACAAAAAAAGAATAGTTTTCAAGATCTTCACATTTTCATCCACAAAGTGAATAACATGAACAGCATTTCCTTCTCTCCTGGTTGCTCCTGCCCCGCTCACAAAGCCAGCCAAATCAGGGTGGCGGCGGCAGCAATGGCACATCCTCTTGCTCCTGGTGACTTTGCTTTTCCATCATTTGCCTCTCCATTAATCTCAGTACAAACAAAGGCTCTGAAGAGACAAGCTGAAAAGCTCCTGGGGGTACGTTTAAATCAGTCCTTTCTAATAATGTCTGTCGACCTCTCTGTGGAAGCACTGCTCCCCAAGGAAAGGACACGGAGCTGCGGCAGCGTGCTGAAATATGGTGGGGTGTAATTAATTCTGACCTCTGGCTCCCGCTCACTCACTCTCAATATTAAATTTGACTAGTGATATTGTGGTTTTTCAATTATCCTTGTTTTCTTGGGGGCATGGGGGGGATGAGGGGGGTCGCTGCTCAAAATTCAGCTTGGTGGGAGATGCATTGCTTGGATGCAGAACTGCTGGGCTGGATGGGATCGATCCTTGGGTTGGCTTCCCTGGGATGGCATTTGGGCTTGGATGTGATATTGTGTGTGCCTCTCCCCCTCCTACCTGTGTCCCTCCTGCGTCTAAAACCTGGTGCTTATCAGTGCTGGGAATGGACCAACTCCCTGCCTGATGCTACACACTGTTATTGAGGGTGGGGGGACACAAAAAGAACGGGTCTTTAGGGAAATGGGGAGGAAAATCAGCATTTTGGTCTTGGCCTTCTGGCCTTACCCAGGAGATCACTTTCTGGCCACTCCTGCAATCAAGCAGAGGATTTTTATCAAGCTTCTGGAGGGGAGAACAGAGCCATGAGCTGTTGCAGGGCCTTGTTGGTGAGAGTCTTATGAGTGTGTCTTTGATCAGAAATGGAGCAACACAAAACAGCCTTGGAAGATGTTCACTTGCTCAGCCTTTTACTTGGACGCGGGGAAGGCTCGAGGGCTGCTGGTGTGTTTTGGCAGCGGCTGCTCACTGGGAAGGCTTCGTTTGTCTGTTTACTTAACCCCATCATTGTAGCAGTGCCCCTGCGTGTCAGCCGTGGTCTCTGGAGGGTCCGGGAGGTGTTAAGTGACCACTTTGGACCCCATCCAGGAGCCAGGGGCGAAGGTGCCCTTTCCTGGGAAAGCTCGGATGGTTCCTGTGTAGCAGAAGGAGGGCTGAACAGTCCAGCATCAACCCCCTCTCCTCAGCTGCCCCCCCTTTCCTCTGTGCCACCAGCTCCCCAGCGTGTCCCTCATCACCGGTGTCCTCAGCCATGGGACCTGGCCCTGGGGGAGATATGGGACCTGCCCAGGTGCTTGTATCAGAGCAGGAGCTCCTTCAGGGATGCTCCTGCAGAACACCCATGCATGGACCCCATAATTTAACCTCTCCAAAACGTCTGGGCCCCGGATGGGGCTGCCCCCTCCTCCACACCTCAGCCATCCCTGATACTGGTGCTGCCTTTGAGGGCAGGCTGTGCTTATTGGCATCCTCTGCCATGATGGGCTCTCCGAGAATGCATGGCACAGGGGGATGCTGGGTGGGGTGGAACCACTGGGTTAGGACCCTGAGAGATCTGGGTTAGATGAAGAAAGGCCAAAAATAGGACTCTCAGGCTTCACCTCCCTTCCTCGCTCTCCTGGCCTCTTGGAGCATACAGCCACCAGCCAAGTGCTCAGGGGTGAATGTGCCAGAGGGCAAATCTTGGCTTTTTGGTCTCCCTGTTCCCTGTTGGCAGCAGCAGCTCAGCTGAACTCTGGGGAGAACTTGCACCCCAGGGCCATGGAGGCGAGCTCGCAGCAGCCCCTGGGGTGAAATAAGCCCATTTCAGCCCGGTTGCCATGTCCCCTCAAAGTGTTGGAAGACGCATTCAGGCAGCAGGAATGAGAAGGGCTTGAGCTGGAGGGGGAGGGAGGAGAAGGGAAATTAAAGGAGGAGAAAAAAAAAAAAAGGAAAACGCCACTTGCTGCAGAGCGAGCGAATTCTCCAATAAACCTGAATCTGCTGAGAATACATTTTACAAACATGCAGCGAAGTTGGCTGCTTTTGTTTGGGCGTTTGTTAAGCATTAACTAAAGAATGCCATGGTCCAGCCTGCTCGGTGTGAAACCTAATTCTCCCCCTTTCTGGAGCCATGGCATGGAGTGCTCAATTTTTTTCTCTCTGTAGGACTGCAGCCTTCTGGTACTCCAGCCAAAAAACACTCATATTTTAGCAAGCTTAGCCCCGGCCCCGTTGCCAGGCAGTAAAGCGAACACTTGTCCGCCTCAGGGGGGAGGGAGCTGGGAGACGGGGAAGGGTCAGGAGAAGAGCCCCGGGGAAAACATCCCTCCTCTGTCCCACTGGAGAGCTCGCTGAGGGCTTGGGGTGCACAGGGAGGGAAGTGAGGGCAGCTGTGGGCGCTTTTCTCCATCAGCGTGGGAGCCTGGAGACACAGTGTGGGTTTGGAGGTGCCCGGGATCCTTGGTGTGGAGTTGCCCTCTAGGCTGTGCTTCCCACCCCCGGGATGTGCCAGCCTGCTCTCCACAGACGGACTCGGCTCTTTCCGAGCCACTCCCATGGTCTCAGCTCCCCTCCTGCCAGGGCCAAGGATCCACGTGGTGCCCCATGGCCGCAGCTGGGGGATACCCTCACTGTCAGCATCCCCCTTCCTGCTTGGCCATGGTCCATGCCCTCTGCCTTCTCCTTTGGCTCCATGAGGGCCAGAGCAGGGACAGGGGGACTTGAGCCCAGCAGCAACAGGGCAGTGGCTCATTCCCAAGCCACGGATGCAGGGTTGACAGCAAGTGGCGTTTTTCCATTGCCAGCCTCTCGAGGACTGGGTGCTGATGTCCCCCATTCCAGCGAGCGGCAGTGAGTGAGAAGATGACCAAGTGCCAAGACAACTCAATCCGGTGTCCTTACTCCATGTGGCTCGCTGCTGGCGCTCGCTGCCGGCCTCCTCCCGTGCCCCTTGGGCTGTGTGTGGCCCTTGGCTCATCCTCACGCCAGGGTCGTGGCCTTGGTGTGATTCATCATCTGGAGATGGCTCTGAGTGGCCGGGCTGGAGCTCCCAGCACCTCCTGACGGGTTGGTCAGGATCTGTTCAGGCTCCTCTTGGGCCGTGATGGGGGCATGGGGTGAGTTGGGCAGGTCTCTGCACAGGTGCGTTGGAAAACCCAGCATCCCTGTGGATGGTGCCGGTGCCTGGTCGCTCAGAGGTCGCCCCTGCCCCTCTCACCACATCCCTGGTGCAGGCAGGGAGGGAAGCAGAGCTGCCTCACCTCCCCTGCCGCCCGAACCCAAAGCTCCGCGCGGCGATTGAGATTTGTCCGTCACGATTTAATATCGGCGTCGCTGCCCCGGGAGGCTCCGCAGGGCCGCGTTTGTATGCGGGGCACGCAGACAGACAGCAGCCGGGAAGCGCCCGTCAATCACGGCCCCTTTCAGCCTGTCACCTCCGAAGAAAGGGGGAAAGAGGCGCTGGTGGCTCCGCTTGGAAGCCGGGGCTGCCCGCGCTGCACCCCGGCCACCGGGAAGGGACGCGGGATGCAGCATCCCAGAGGTGGCTTTGGCCGCGGGGTGACGTTTTTAGGTTTCGGCGACGCTACGTGGATGGGGAGCCCCAGAGGAGAGGTCTGGGATGCTCTGTTGGGAAAGAGGAATGGCATGGAGAAGTGGGAGTGCATCCTGGGGGATATGCCTAATGCCGCCAGAAATGCTGCGCTTTTGGAAATGCCCAAATATTTTGCTTGAAGATTTTCTTGAAAGCCACCACCAGCCCCTTTCGGCTTCAGAACTGCAGGTTGTCATTTCAAAAGAGACCTAAAGGCAAATTAATCAAAACAACGGGAATATTTTTAAGATCTGACACAAAAGGCTATGTGTGATGATAAAAATTGCTCACATCTCTACCTTTTTGTTCCAGCTCCTCCTAAGTTGAGTGTATCGGTTTTATTTACAAATACTCACTGTCACTGCTTCAGTGAGGTGTTTGCCGAGCTGCTGGTGGCAGCCTGGTTTTCCACCAAGCGTCCCAGTGCTGAGCAGGTCTCCCTCTCTGGTGCCCTGGCCAGCTTCCCACCTGGCTAAACAAAGCCAGTGCTGCCAGTCAGGCCTGACTTAGCTTTGGAACCACAGGTTATGGAGGGAAAAAAAAACCACCCTGCTGAGAACTAAAACATCCCTAAGATTCCGTAAGTGAAGCAGGAGAGAGCTGGTCATGGAGCTGAAGGTCCCGGGGATGGAGGAAAACCACTCTGGATCCAGGCTGGTGTGTCTCACTTGGGTTAAAATGTTAAATTAATTGTTAGAGCTGGTGCTGCAAGAAAATTTTCAGTCCCTTCTCAGGCTGAGCAGGGGAGTTCCAGCTGGGTTATCTGTGCAGGTTGTACCCTATGTAGGGTTATCCCCAAAGGGCAGCATCCATGCATGGGGTTATCCATGTGTTGGGTTATCCATGTGTGGGGTTATCCGTGCATGGGGTTATCTGTATGAGGGGCTATCCATGCAATATCCACGTTATTTCCTGGTCCCTGTAGAGTAGCTGGTACAATCTGGGTCTCGAGGGTGTTGGGACACCAGCAAGACCCTTTGCTCTCTCTCCACTACTACCAGTGGCAGATCGTTTTTTTTCTGCCTGTGACCTTTTAGTGCCTGAGGTCTTGGTTTATTGTGGGTTTATAAGGAGCTCTTTTGGGTTTCATACTGTGGACGAGGTTTTATGGGGATTTCTCTGCAGCTCACATTGCTCGGGGGGGGGGAGCCCAGCACTGGGCAGTGAAAGACACCTGGACTGAACAGCATCCCTCAGTGGGAGCTGCTTCAGAAATAAAGTCATTTATTCAGCAACCTAAGAATGGCTTTAAGTGTCTGATATCAGGCAGCCATTTACCTAAATCTCACACCTTCCTGCTGTGCAACACGCTTGGGGCTCAGAAACATCCACTGCTGGGCTGGTGCTGCTGTGCCTGGTTGGCAAAGGTTTGTGGCTCTCTAATAAGTGCCTCGGAAACAAATTTTGTGCACATTTATTCCTGGAGATTAGATGGCAGTAATGTAATATCTTATCAATATTTTATCACTGAGAGCAGTTGGTAATCCCAACAGGTAGGGCTTAAACATCATTTAAACAGGATGAGAATGTGTTGCCAGACGAATACAAATAGCCTCCACTTTGACATAAAAGAGACATAATTAAAGATGAAGCGACTACAGAAATATTAACTCAAGCCAGTGTACGTTTGGGCTGGAACAAGAGAAAAATGGCCCTTCAGAAGGGATGCTTTCAAGGGAATACGCATCCCTCTCTTCCCAGGGCAGTGATAGGGATGTTGGGAATATATCTTAGGGACAGGCAGTTGTAGGTAAACTTGGGGAATTAAAGCTGAATGTCGAAAACAAGAAGCTACTAATGGCAATACGTGGAATTATAAACTCCCAAACTGCTACGTTTTATTTGATGATTTCCCACTTTCTGTGGTGATGATAGTGTTTTATAAAAGCTTTGTAACACCCCTTTCCTATTTCTTTGGGAATGCCACCTTTTGCTGAGCGTGCCCAGGATTTGGCTGGCATGGGGAGAGTGTTACACCAGACCCTCGTGCTTGCCAACACTGTTTGGGGAAAGCCTGGGAGGGAGCAGGCACTTCTTCAAACAATCCCTGTTTTCTCATGGTTTTCCCTTGAGGGTTTTGCATGTATCTGGTCCTCTGCTTGTCAGAACAGGGCTGATTCAGCACATTTCCTATGTGGGTTTTTGTAATAGCCAAAAAAAAAAAAAAAAAAGGATTGAAAGCTCGGAGGTAACCTCTGCAGGATGTGTGCTGACTTTTGACTTCTCTTTCTGGGCCAAAGTCACCAAGGCAGGGGAATAATAGTGTCCAGTTCCCACAGATATTTCGGACAAGACTGGGTAAACAGTGGGTTTTTTTCTGTGTGATGTCCAAGCCAAGAACTCAAATATCTGGGTGTGGCAAAGAGGTTCTGGTTTGATACCTTCAAATATCTCTCTTGGTCATCGCATTTACTGAAAATACCTGTCCCTAAGGTTAACTCCAGGTGCCTCCAAGTCCTCTGAAGGCAGCACTGATGCTGCCACCTCTGCTCTTCTCACCTCAGTTTCCCCCAGCTGTAAATCATTGATCATTCTCAGTAAGGACATTTAAACTCGAGAAAGAGAAGCTCTGTTCCAGCCTAAAGTGTTATTGCTGTTGTTATTATTATTGGCTTTTAAGTCTAAAGCCAGAGCCTTGGAACCTGGGAACGGTTTAATTAGGGATGCCTCAAACGCTGTCACGTCAATGTCAAGGAATAGGCTGAGCTTCTTCCTTTTCCTTTTGACACGTCAAGTCTTTAGTCTAGCAGTGGTCTTAACCCCAAGTTTGCTGTCTTGGAGATTTTTGTGATGTATTAGACATTCCCAGTGTGTTTGAAAGTGGGGAAGGGGTGACCCAGGCCAGAAGGATGGGGTGGTCTGTGGGTAAAGGAGGGTGGGGATCCTTTCTGAGGCTGCTTGTGGAGAGGCACAGATGAGCTCCCTGACCCCACTGCTGTCTCCAGCATCTCCTTGGGTCTAGGCGTGAGCTGAAGGGAGGTGACATGTGGAGCTGGCTTGATAAAAACCCGTGTGGAAGTGCTGCTGTCTCGAGGTGGTGGTACCTGGGCTGTTGGGTTTGATACCTTTTATTTTCACCTGGAGCATCTGGATGTCGGGGTCTTCATCACTTGACCATATTCATGGTAAGCACCTGGTAAGGCCCAAAACTGCTGAAGCTGACCCAAAAGCAGCACCCCCCCATCGGCACCGGGTGAGTGTGCAGCGCTGAGAGCACGTCCCCGTCACTGCGGTGGGTGCCGGCTCCGTTGTCCCCAGCCCCTCAACGCAGCCCACACGCCAAGGGGGTGACGCAGCGACGCTGCGCTGGTGGCCGGCCCGTCTCCCCGCCGTGGGTACCCCGTCCCTTGTCCCACCTGCTGCGGGGTGTCACGGCGGGCTGTCCTCTCGCTTGTCCTGCAGGCTGTTCGCGGTGAAATGCGCGGGCTGCCTGGAGGCCGTCGCGCCCAGCGAGCTGGTGATGCGCGCCCAGAAGAGCGTCTACCACCTGCACTGCTTCTGCTGCTGCGTCTGCGAGCGGCGCCTGCAGAAGGGCGACGAGTTCGTGCTGAAGGAGGGGCAGCTCCTCTGTAAGGGCGACTACGAGAAGGAGCGGGAGCTGCTGAGCTTGGTGAGCCCGGCTCTGTCGGATTCTGGTAAGGGGCCGCCCGCGCCCGGCGTCTCCCTGGCTGGTCCCCCTCCGAGGCCCCTGGGGGGTCTGGAGGTGAGGTTTGGGCTCTGAACTTCTACCCTTTGGTCTGAGGGGATGAGCTCGGTAAGCACCGTTGGATCCTCCAGCTGGTTTCTGCCGCCTTGGTGGTGAGGGCTTGAGCAGGGAGCTCAGCAATGAGGGGCTGCAGGGCTGGAGGATGCTCTGTGGACCATCCCGCCTCATAAGGCTCATTACTGAAGGGGTTTGTGCTCCTGGCCTGTTGGGGGGTGTGCACCTTCCCCGGATGTGGGAGGGAGAGCTGGGCGCTGACTACCTCGGGCTAAACCTTTGTCCCTCCCCTGTTACCTCTCTGTCCCTGCCTGGGACTCTGGAAAGGCTGAGAACAAGAAGTGATCAGCTTCTGCTGCAGTCACCCCTCTTAATAACAAGGGGAAACTGAGGCACAGAGCTGAAACGTGAGCTGGCAGCAGGGAGTCTGCAAACCTTATGTCCCCAGCAGCTTCCAAGGCAGCTGATGGCCAGAACCAGCCTGCAGACCCATCATGGGGACACTGAGGGGACACCACAGAGCCGAGGGGCGCTGCTGGAGAGGTGGCACTGTGGCTGGAAGTGGGCAGGGGGCCAGCATCCTGCTCCAGCTGGGGTGTCACGGCCGAGTTAGGTTGCCCAGAGCGTCAGACCAGCATTAAAATATGTATCTGCAGTCGATGCAAATTAAACCCAAATGTTTCCCAGGAAGACAAATTTAGTAAGAAAGCCCAGCACTGGGGACTGGGAGGGTAGAAATGATCTGATGATCTGCTAGCCGAAATCCTTGTGATAACACCAACCCCACAGAGCCCTGCTCCTCACCAGTCTCTCAGTTCCCCTTAAAATCCCTCACTGGGGAAAAGTCTGCTTTGTGGAGGGAAAGGATTTACCTTTGAAATCCTCTGCTCTGGGAAGGGCTGCCAGCAACTGTGGAGGGGGGGCTGCCGAGTGAGGCTGTCTTTTCCCTGCTGGAGCAAACCACTGGATTTAAAACAAAGTAGAAATCGGGATTAGGAGTGTGTTTTTAAGGTGTGAAGCATGGACATGACAAAGCCTGGTGCTCTCTGCCGCTGGGTTGCTGTAGCTGGGAGAAGATTTGCGAAGGGATGGGGATGGTTCTCGTAGATACGCAGCAAAAACCACCCAGAGCCTGTATTTCTCTTCAATATTGTGCTCCTCTGCAGCGAAAGCCTGTCTGTCTTGCAGCACTGCCTGGGTGGGTTCTGTGTGAGCCCTGCAACCCTGCTTGCTCAGGACAAAAACGTCCTCCTTGCAATTAACGGTGGTGATGTTTAAAAATTAGAGTGAGTCCATGGGAGGAGGTGGCTGGGGGGAGCTGGTGAGTGATGGTCCAGCTCTGGAGGAGCTGGAGAGGCAGGAGCGCAGGAGGATCCAGCACACTGGCGCTGGCTCTTCCCTTAGCCCTGGGAAAGTCCTTAACTGATTGAAGAATTACTGTTTTTTCCTATGGGATATACAAACCCTTTTCAGTTAAAATAGGAACCAACGAGGAGATGTCATGCAGAAGAGAAAGCAAACCAGCTACAATGGTTTGGGTTTGTTCCTAGTGGGGGAAAAGGGCAGCTGGGGAAAGGTTGGGGAGCTTTTCCTCCCCAGAGACTCATCAGCCTGTGGTCCAGCCCCGCTGCCAGCAGCTCCAGCCAAACCAAGAGCTTCAGCTTAGCAAAAACCTCCAGGGGAAAGACTTGTTTTGGTGGAAACTCCAGCTGAGACCTGAGGGATGTGAAGGGCCAGTGTGGGAGTCAAAAGGGCAATGCAACCCCTTGGCTGGTCAGAAACCTAACCCAAAGCCCCTGACGTGGCCTGGCAGCCTCTGACTGGGGGGTCCCAGCCCATGGCATGTCCCCGCAGACCCTACAGCTTGGCCCCACCTCCACCCCCGTCTGCTTTTGGTGGCTACCAGGTTTGTCTTGGGACATTGCATGGCTCTGGGGACAATGACACAGCAGGGACCAGCCCAGGTATACATCCCCTGTGGATGCTCAGTGTGTGGAGGCTTCTCCCCCTGCTGCCGCATCCCCCCCAGACCCCACTGCCATGCCGGGAGATGCAGAGCGGTGTCCCCTCTCCGGCACCACTGCCCGATGCCCTTCACCAGCAGCATGTGATGAGCTCGTCCGGCCTCTTCCCTGCCCCCCCCCGGCTGCTTTGGAGCCCCCCACCCTCTCTCCCTCCCTCCCCCCGGCCGCCGCACACCAAGGGCCACTTTATGAGAAAGCGCAGATAAAAAGCGAGCCATATGTTGTCTGTAATCTCCCAAACCCTCGCTTCAATTACTGCCTCCCCCGAGCCTCCGCCGCCCAGCCTAAGTAAACAAGCCCCTCTGAAAGAGGACCCTGCTTTCCAATTAAAAGCGTCCTAACGTTTCTCCTCTCCCTAAATCCTCCTGAGCGAGGAATGTCCTGGCCCCGGCGGCGGGATGTGGGCTCGGCAGGTCGGACCGAGGGCACGCCGCACAATATCCATCGCCCCGGCCCCTTCCCAGGTGACGTCAGGGGCAGCCCCAGACACTCATTAATTTCTCCCCCCTCCTCAGTGGGGAAAGGCTTGAAAGGGAGAGTTAATTAAAAGTAATACCCCGCCAAATCCGGCTTCACTTTTCCTTCTTTCCCTTTGACACTGGGAGGGATTTGGGGAGCAGGTGTTGGTGGGGGGAGGGCTTGGAGAGGCTGCTCTGAGCGGGTTTTCCCCCTTGGAGTGGGTTTTGAGCATCATGGACTTGATGGAGCCCATGAGCCTGTGGCTCTGCCATGCTGGGCTCTGCCCCTCCTGGACTGGAGGGGAGTGGGGTGCTGACCTCATGCTTGGGTGCAAACGGGTTCAGGCTCCAGTTGGCACCCCTTGTCCCACGATTTGCAAAAATCTCTACCTTTCCGTCAAAATTGAACTCCTTCAGCATTCAGGGAAGCCAGCAGCTTGGCAGAGCAGGGACCTGGCACTGAGGAGGAGGCAGCAGCAGCAGCCACTGCTCAGCCCCATCAGCCACCAGAAGCTCCACAGCTTGGGCCTCCCCTCGCTGGGGTTCTTTCACCTACTCCAGTGTGGCATCCCTCGGGCTGGGACATGCAAGGAAGCAGCAATTTATCTTCTGTTGGTGTGGGAATGTCACGGATGTGTCGTGAGCAGCAGCAAGGCCCTGATTCCCGGGGACCAGACCCAGCTCCCGGCTGCTTGGGGACTGCCAGCATGAAGAGCTCTCCCTGTCCCATCCCTCCCAGCTCGCTAACAGGAAAGGTCTCTGTGTTGGCTGGGACCCAGGAGAGAGCCCAGTAGTGCGGAGGGGAGAGGTAACTGGTAATGCCTGAGAGCATTCTTGCTGCTCCACTGGGATCTTTGCCTCCCCTCATCCTGGAGATCTGCTCCCGTCTTTCCTCATTCCCACCTGGGCTGGCATTGGATTGAAACTTTTCTGGCGTGCATGACCCATGATCAGCTCTTGCTGTGGGGTTTGACCTGGCCCGTTTTCACCATTAATTACCCTGAGCCAGGCTCACACTCCCTGGTGCATCCTCCCCCAGAGCCACGGCATCCCTGGGATGGACTTGGGCCAAGCCCAGCCTTGCAGAGCCCCCATCCCTATCGAGCCAGCACCTCAGCTCCATCATTGATTCCCAGATGAGCCGAGCAGGAACTTTCTGGAAAAGGCTGTAAGTGATTTATAGCTAGCCAGAGGGAAGGTGCTGTCAAACCTGCATCACAGCCCTTCCCACACGGGCTGAGCAAGCAAGGTCATCAGCAGTGGAGATGCAGTAAATGAGAGCTGGGAAGAGGCACTGTCCACTTTTCCAGAGCAGTTTCTGCCCGAAGGCTCCGTGCCCTGAGTGGTGGGGAGCAGCAGGGAGATACACCCCAGCGCCTGGGAATGCAGTGGAGCAGCACATCACAGTGAGTACTTGAGGGGTGAAGGCTGGAAGACCCTGGGTTTCTGTCCAGGGAGATTTAAAACTCCACAGAAAGAAGGAAATAACAGGCAGAAAGGTGCCCCTTATATGTAGGAATAAAAGTCTGTGCTCTGAAGAGAGTTGTCCTCCGTGGTAGAGCAGATCAGGAGGTGTTTGTGAAGGGTTCTTGTCTAACATGTTGCCCTCTCTGAGCATCCCTGCTCACCCATCACCCTGATCTCCCCCAGCCTGGTCTGCCAGGGCAGAGGGACCCAATCTGTGTCTCCACCTGGGCTGGGGGACAGCCCCAGGGGCACAGTGGTCCTTGGCGACTGCTGCCCCCTCACGTGGATGTGACCTGTGTGTCTCTGGCCAGATGTGTCCCCAGCTGTGGCCTGGCTGAAAATTCCTGCGAAGCAGGCAGAATCTGGCTCTGGTGGAGGGAAAATCAGCTGTCCCAGGGTTTCACATTGCAGCTGCTCAGGCTGTTGGGGAAAAGAAGCACATCTGCTGGCTGAGCAGCCACAGACTTCAAGTGGCAGTAGCTCTCCCCCACTCAGTGAGCTGCCACGGGGCAGCCAGTCCCAAACCTCAGCTTCTCACACATACTCAGAACAAGATCCCCACCAACACCAGCTTGTTGGTGTTGCTTTAAATCTCCCAGATTATTTTGAGCATGCTGGAGATGGTGTGTGCTGCCTGTTGTCTGTAAAGGACCTGCTCTTTTTTCATCCTTAGGCAAAAGCGATGATGAGGACAGCATCTGCAAGTTGGGCCAGGCCTCGGGGAAGGGCGCTGAGGACGGGAAGGATCACAAAAGGCCCAAGAGGCCACGGACCATCCTGACCACGCAGCAGCGGAGGGCGTTCAAGGCATCGTTTGAGGTCTCCTCCAAACCCTGCAGGAAGGTATGGAGAGAAGGGCCCATGTGCAGCTGCCTCCGGCTCTTGGGGATGTCCTGGGTGCTGAGCATGGACTTGCCCTGGCTGATCTGACCCTTCCTAAAGTCCCCCTGACGAGCTGAGTGGGCTGATTGAGGCTGCTGTCACTCTTCTCTCCCAGGTGCGGGAGACGCTGGCAGCAGAGACAGGGCTGAGTGTCCGTGTGGTGCAGGTCTGGTTCCAGAACCAGCGAGCAAAGGTGAGTACAAGCGGTGCCAGCATCCACTTCTGGGGCTCCCTCCCCCCTGGCTTTAGCCAGGGGACGGTTTCATTCTGTTTTTTCCCCTTTCTTCTCTCCCAGATGAAGAAGCTCGCCAGGAGGCAGCAGCAGCAGCAGCAGGACCAGCAGAACACACAGCGCCTGAGCTCAGGTACCCCTACCCCCCACAATTTGGGGTTCCCCCATTTCCCAGCCCTCTCCAGGCTTCCCGGCGGGCAGCTGGGCCTCCCAAAAAGCAGCAGTGATGGCTTGATCTTATCTTGATCTTATCTTCCAGCCCAGACGAACGGCAGCGGCGGCGGCACAGGGCTGGAGGGGATGCTGAACCCCTACACCGCCCTGCCCCCGCCCCAGCAGCTGCTGGGCATGGAGCAAAGTGTCTACGGCTCCGACCCCTTCCGGCAAGGGCTCACCCCGCCCCAGATGCCCGGGGACCACATGCACCCCTACGGTAGGGCTCTGGGGATGGTCTCCTTGCCTTCTCTCCTTCTAAGAGATGCTGGGTTGTGGTGGGGTCCCCTCACCCCGAAATACCTGGTGCCTTTTTTGGGCTCACCTACAAACAGAGGCCAGACAAAGTTAAAAGGATAGAAGCAGATCTATTTAGTGAAGGGCCTTCAGGTACATTACGGGCAGATGAAGCCTCCCCGAGGCTTCCGATACCCCCAAGATGGACGGTGGTCAGGAGTTTTTCAATTATAATTAATTGAATTCAATTTGCATTGAATTAATTTGAATTAATAATTTTCAGTAATTAATTTCAACAGTTATAAGTTCGGTCCATTTAAATATCAGGGGTTAATCCTTCACTTACAGCTTCAGGTAATGAAATCATATACTCCCAGTTTGCTCCTCCCCAGCTCACTTTTTGTTTATACTTATTGGGGCGGTGAGGTGTCCTTGAGTTTCAGGACTAGAGGAATTGTTTTGTCTGACCAAAATGTGAAGACAGTAGCAACACTGTATGGAGTTTAGAGTTATACACTAAAGCAGTACAGGATCTGAAAAATATGAAAGCTAAAATCCTAAGGCATTGCTACAAAAGCTGGGGGAGTACCAGGAACTGTCGAGGTGCTGGAGGAGGAAGCAGGCTCTGAGCCCCTTCTGTCCCTTCCTTGCTTCCCAAGGTGCTGAGCCCCTCTTCCACGACCTGGACAGCGACGATACCTCACTGAGCAACCTGGGGGACTGCTTCCTCGGCACGGCCGACGCGGGCCCGCTCCAGGCACGAGTGGGAAACCCCATCGACCACCTGTACTCCATGCAGAACTCCTACTTCACCTCCTGAGCACAGCGTGGTCCCCCCAGGAGGGGCCGCGGAGCTCCCGGGGTCGGGAGGGAGGGGAGCAACACTGCTGGGATGCCGTAAAGTAATGTTGTAGCTTGGGGATTCCCAAGGAGCGAGTTAAGTTATGGGTTGCATAGTTTCATGTTTCTCTTAGGAGCCTAGGATTAGGGACAGGAGTGGTTTTCGCAGCTGGCTGGTGGATTTTCAAATTTCAGACGGGGACACAAATTTCTCCTTTCGGCAGGGGGAGGAGGATTCTCCTGTAGCAGCATCCCAGCGCTGCATCCCACCTTCAGAAAGAGCAAACTGCCGATCTTCATGGGGAAAGCCTGCAGCATCAGCTGGGCTTTGAAATTTGAAAAGCTGACAACGCTCTGGGGAAACACGAGGGGGAAAATGTCGCTGCAGGGTTTGGTTTTCTTCCCCTCTGTTCCCTCAACCAGTTTGAGTGCCCGCTGCTTAAACGTAGGGGCTTTTTAAGATAGATGTTCCCATGCAAATATAGAAAGCTAGAAACCCCTAACATTGTCCCTGTCCCCGAGGACGGGGCTGTGTGTGTGGATGTGTGTGTGTGTGGGCACGCACGCGTGTGCGTGCAGAGCCGTGTGGCTGCGAGTGTTGCACTGCACGGCCACGCCTGCCAGATTGTATCAACAAAAAAGTTTATTTCTAAGTCTATCAGAAATTTACTGTACAGCGAAAGTAACTTTATTTTCAGTGTGAACCATATTTAAGGAAATACTCAATGCACTTAAGTTATAAGAGGAAATAATTTTACTTTTTATAAACATTATGTTTAGGTTGCAAACGCCCAGTGGCAGGGAAGGAACATCAGTTCATTTCAGGTGGCAGGTTTGGGCTTTGGGGTTGCTTATTTTTGGTGTTCTCAGGTTGCCCCACCGGTTTCGAGGTGCAGTTGAAACACAAAGCAGAGCTAGGTCCAGAAACCTGCTTTTTTGCCAGCAGAATCATGGGGGCAGCGTGGTGGCCAGGTCCTGTCCCCACTGCTGGACGTGTCCAGGAGGTCAGTGTGCGGTGGACATGCTGGAGCTGGTGGACATCCCAGCCCATCAGGGCTCAGCCATGCTTCTTCACATCACCTTTTCCTTGCCCAGCAGGGTCCAGCCTGCCTCCACCAGCAACCCCATCCCATATCCACAAATCTGGGTGCTAGGCCGGTGTGAGCTGCTGTCCTGGCACTGGGAAACGCTGCAGCCCAAGTCCCCACCCCTCAGGGGAAGCAGAAAGGAGGGACAGCCCTGCCTTTCCCACGCCGTGCTCGGCTTCATCCCTGCCAGCCCTGTGGGAGCCTGGGGGAAGTTCTCCTTGGGGCCGAGCCTTCAGCTGGCCCTCACCTCATGCCCACTCTCGTTTTCATGCGTTGTGTCCTTTTGTGCTGCTGTTCACGAACGATGTAAGCGACAGCCCGTAAAGACGTGCAAGTGACTGTGAGGCTCAAAACACTGGCTCGTCGCCGCCGTCCGGTCTGACACTGAATGTAGCAGGGTCTGGAGATGGCTGACCCGGCGGGAGATGCTGACAGCACTGTCAGAAATCATGCACCGAGATGAAATTAAAAAAAGACAAAAAGACAAAAAAAAAAAAAACCAACAAATCTCTGTTAAAGGAACGAAACGAAAACAAAAAAGCGCCTGGTGTTTTCTTGCGTGGTTGCGTCGTCTTGGCTGGGAGAGGGAAAGGTTTGAGTCATCTCCAAAGGCAGCGAGGTCTTGGGTAGGGTGTAGTGAGAAGTTTCTGCTTATTGGGTTTTTGATACCAAGTATTCACAGAATCATAGACCCCATCACGGTGTGGGTTGGAAGGGACTTTGAAGACCGTCCAGTTCCAGGCCCCTGCCATGGGCAGGGACATCTTCCACTGGAACAGGTTATTCCAAGCCCCATCCAACCTGGCCCTGGACACTTCCAGGGATGGGGCATCCACAGCCTCTTGGGGACACCTGTGCCAGGGCCTCGTCATATTCTGTGGTCTGGGACTAAAGTGGCCCTTGGAGCGAACTCTGTGGCCAACAGACAGAGATTGGTGGGTCTGGAAGGTTTGACAGGTCCCACCCAAGGTGGCAGAGAGGGCCTTGCTTGGGGTCTTCACCAAGCTCTCACCTGGACAAGCACTTCATGAACTCCAGCCCTCCATGTTAGGACCATGAGCAACTCCATGTTAGGACTGCCTTAAAGGTATGTGTGGGTGCTCCCCAAAAGGAATTGCTCTTACCACAGCTCCCAGACACAGAGAGGTTCCACAAATAATGCCAGCAAATGGGGAGCAACAACTCATTTTCTGAGTTCAAAATAAGGTGTGCTCCTTCCTGCCCGTCATTAGTCCCTGCTCTGCAGCTCCTGTGCTAGAAAATGTTTTCTAAATCCTACCTTGAAAAAAAAAAACAACAACCTAAAATGGCGTGAGTGTAAGAAGAAAACTTGTAAATTTTTTTTTTCAAGTTGTAAAACAAAAAGCAGCCCAAAGGCAGCCTGGATTGCCTGGGTTGGTTTGGGGTTTTGCTCTGTTTCAAGACAGCAGCAGAGAAAAGGGTTGGACTTTTGGTGGGCAGGTTGGGAAAATTACGGCTTCTCAAACGGGTTGAGGTTTCTCAAACACTGGGCTTGGTGGTCTTGGAGAAATACTTGGCTGGTGCTATGTGGAAAAAAGGGCAGATCTGGTGGAGGTGGACTGTAGGTGGTGTGGAGAAGCTGCTCACAAAACCAGCATGATTTGTAGGATCAGCTGTAGGCAATGGCAGGATTAACACCACCCAGGCTTGCAATGAAAAATTGGCTTCCCTTAATGGTTATTAAAACTGCCTCAAAAATCCCTCTCACTTGGATACTTCTTAAAACATCACATTTAAATTTGTGGGGGTTTATTATTAATGTTTTAAAGATAAAAGCTTTGTCTTCCCAACTCACAGCTATTTCCTGTTTCAAAAATGCTCAGGTGCATCAGTCTGGTTTTTCATCAGCCCAACTGCCAATTTACACTTGCTAAATTGCTTCCCCCGAATAAAAACCCCCATGTCATACAGGCTGGTTGCCTACTTTTAAAGTCTTGCAAAAATGTAATGACACCCTATAATAACAGTCTCTTGATGCAAATGTGGGTACATGTATAAAATTATTATACAGAGTATGTAATTTTGGGAAAGGATCAGAATTATGGATGAGGGCAGATTTTTGTCTAGCAAGATCAGGAGAATGCATGGTTTTAAACCTGTTCTTCTGCCAGTTGGCCCTGTGCTCGACACAGGCCGAACATGAGCCCAGTTTGCAATCTTGCCATGGAGTAGCAGATGTGGGTCCTCCTGTCATCTGGATTTCATATCCTCCCTTTCCTTATTTCGGGGTGTGGATGGATCCTGCCAAAGCAAAACTGGCTGGGCCTTATCTTCTGCAGGTGATGGAGTCACTGCATGGCAGGTGACTGTTGTCAGGCCGGGTGGGTCGTCAGGTGTCCCTTGGTTTGTCCCCCTGGGATGTCCTTTTGTGGGGCTGCTTTGCCATACTGCGCTCCATGCCTGAGCCCACTCTCAGCTGGGGAGTGGCTCCCCTAGGACAGATGATACCTTCTTGTCAAAGGCAGGAAGAAAAGAGCATGGTCTGACATGAAAACAGTTTCTACCTTGCTCTCCAAGGCAAGGGCAATGCCAGGAACGGGTTGGGAGCTGACCTTTGTGTCTCTAGTGACTCCAAACAAAGCTGCTTCTGTTCAGGCACTGCTCGGTGGCCAAGGAGAGATCAAGTCAGAGATTACTTGTCAGTTGAGGACACTGATTAGATGATACTGATAGGCAGCCAGCTCTGAGTGATATTATGTTAATTAACTTGCTCTTTGTGCATGGGCAGCTCAGGAACTTGTGGCAGATGCAGCCTGGAGTGAAAATCAAAATGGCATTGGCCAATGCCAGCTGGATTTGCAGCTGGGTATTTGAGCCTTGGTGGTGTTTTTAGGTATTTGTTGGAGACTTGTAGTCCACAGACATAGGAGCCGGAGCAAGCGACCTTCCTGGAAGGATGTGACCTTGCTGGCTAGGAAAACCACCTCCAGGTGAAGGGCTGGAGCCTTGCCTTGCTCTGAGTGGCCTGGCTCAGGACATAGCTGCAGCCAGCAGAGCGGTGCTGGCTCCTGCCAGCTGGGTGTGGGTGGGAGGAACCCCCAAACCCAGCAGAGATCCTGGTGCAGTGGGGACACACCCGTGTGGGAAGCCCGGGTCACAGCCACCTCCGCAGCCTCTTGCTGCCCTGGGTGTTTGGGGGCTGCTTTCTGGTGTGACGTGGGCATGTCCTAGGGGAGAAGAACCTGTAGGAGAGTTACTAATGTACCCACCCCCATGGCTCATCTCTCTGCACATAGGGGGTGGAGAGGGCCTGAATCCCAAGGAACAGGCAGGGTCCTTTCCTGGAAGCGGACATGATAGGTGACAAATTCTGGGTTTGTTTCTTTTTTTTTTTATTTTTTTTTTTTTGTGGGAAAATGCCAAAGCTTTGGTTGTTCCTGTCACCTTGCCAGAGTGAAATAATTTGCCAGGTGTTTGATACCTACATTGACACTCTTCTGGACGCTAAATGTCACCCATCATTAGAAAACGCTTGTCTTGTGACACATGATAGGGCTCAAACCACTGAGGACCAGTGCCTTGGCTCTATGGTAGGTCTGTGAGCAGGATCCCAGGTAACACCAGCTGTCCAAAACTGTTCCTTCCATTCCAGAGTATTTCTTCCTCTGCTGGTCACCTGCGTGGAAAATTTATTCGAAAAATGAACAAAAAACCCTCTTTATAAAATGGTGAAGACTTGCGATGGAAAGGCAAGAAAAGGGTTAGAAGCTCCTCAGGTGTAAAAAGGTGAATAACAGCTTCTTATCTTGTTGGAGATCAGACCAAATTCTCGTCTCGTTCCTCTAAGTGGCAACTGTGTTGGTCATGGAAAGGTTATCTTGTCAGCTGTACACCTCCCAGACACTGATGCGGAGGCTGACGTGTGCTTGCCTGATTGACACGTCTAAGTTCAGAGGCCGAGGACGAGCGTATCCCACTGCAAACCATGTCAAAACACTCCGAGTGATCAAATGCCGACAGCACTTTCGGTGAACAGCGGCAGGTTCCCACCGCCCCGGGCCTCGGGGCTGCCGCTTCAGAGGGGAGATCAGGTTTCTCCTCTGATGACCCCGAGAACAGGGGGCTCATTCAGAGGGACGCCTGGTGGGTTGGATCACGGTCTCGGGGCAGGGTGAATCCGTGACAGGAGGCAAATCCCTGTGGCGAGGGGATGGGGAGTGAAGGGGTGGTGAACCCCGGCAGGCGCTGCCCTACAGCCCTATCGATTTGGTGGCCTCGAGTGGGGCCAAGAGCCCCAGCCGATTGCTCCTTACCAATCTCATTTAGGACTCTTAGAGAGCCCAGACAAGACGGGTGCTCCGGAGAGCTGAGCTTTGGCATCTCAGCTCGGGGCTCTGAAATTGGCTGCCCCCCAGCAGCTCTGGCTCTCTCCTCTGTTCCTTGCGGTACAGATGCAATAGTATCTGCCTGGGAGAGGAGGGGCTGTGCAGGGAGGTATCTACAAAGCCTTAGGCTTTTTCTGCACATTCCCAAGAGCATCTGCGAGGAAACAAGTCTGTGCTCAACACAAGCTCAAAATAATATGCAAGCACGGAGAGCCCCGAGGCTGTGCATAAGAGAGCGAGGAGGAGAGGGGAAACAGTGAGCAACTCTGCTCCAAGAGGCAGGGACTGCCTGGAAAATGCAGCATGAGATCATGGAACTGGAGATGCAGCGTAACACCTGTGCCTTGGGTGGCTGGTTATGTTGTCCTGACAACCTCACACTGGTGTCCCAGGCTTGGAGGGTTTGGCTCTGCAGCCGAGTGCGTGGAGGTATTTGGGAAGTAACTAGAGAGCCCCTGAGGAGCTTAGGGAAAGGAGGCTGGTGAAACTCTTCCAAAAGGATTAGCTGGAGCCTGCCAGAAGCTATAACTGACTGTTGGCTGCTCTGTCTCCTCCTGGAGTAGGCGGAGGGGTGAGGAAGGAGCGGTGACATCCCAGCAGGAGACCTGGGGGCTGGGGCACATGAAGTCTAATCCCATGGGGCCAAAACTGCTTTTCCAACAAAGGCTGGGGTGTCAGAGCTGGAGACAGGATGGGAAGCTCAGGCAGGGCATGGCGGTTACAGGACAGTGACAAATGTGGCAGAGATAAAAAAGGGGATGTTGGCTGGGAGCAGGGTTGGGGAAGATGAGGTGGTCACTTCCCTGTAAGACAAAAGGAGCAGCCCCCACCACGGCTGACTAGGAGGCCTAAGCAGAGGCACCGTGAACCACCTGAAACCTGTTTGGATCCTCAGATTTAAGCTGCAAGAAATAGGGCCAATTCTCAGCACCAGCCATCTGCAAACAGTGGCAGGGAAACCAGCAGCGTGGCTGGTGTTTGACCAGTGGCTTTCCCGTGCCAGGCTGGGCTACCTGGGGATGTGAGATGGGGAAAGGGCAGTGAGTCCTGAGAAAAACATCAGTGAGTCCTTTGGCAAGGAGCTAGAGCCATGAAGGAGCCCGAAGGCAGGTGCCATCCTCAAAAGCATTGCAATGTGCTGGGCAGCAGTGGTGAGATATGCAGCCCATTCCATGCCCCAGAAATGGTTGTACAAAACCATTGCTCTGCCTCTTCCCTGGGCTTTTTTAGTTCCCATCAATTAGAGCATAATCACTTCCTTCAGAAGGCTTTTAATTACGAGCAAGCTTATTCAAAATGATGAAATTGCCTCCTAATTGATTATTCCTGCAGCTCAACAGCTGTTTCCTTGACTTGCTTACTTTTTCCTTCCCTCAAAATAAAAATTTGCCGTTGATATGACCAGCTCACCTCCAGCCAGGAGCTCGTGAGGAGCTCACAAATGTTTGTGGCAGGGCTGGCTTTCATGAAGGGATTGACAGAAGCACCTGGTGGAGAGTTGTGTCAGCCAGGGCCCGAGCTTCCCCGTGAAATATGAATAAGCAAAGGAGATGCTGCATTTTCAGTCCTCCCCACGATGGCCTCAAAGCTGTGGCGTGCTGGGGGAGGAGGAGGAGGAGGAGTCTTGTTTCATCCCAAAACCCTGGGCCACCCGAGCTTAGGTGCTGCCTGACCGCGTGCACCCGGCCAGCCCCTCCCGATAGCATCGGGGCGAGCACAGTAGGTGCTTTGTGCCTGGGGGGATCTGGTTTCTTGGGAGCAACTCTGCTCCTGGGGAAGATGATGACAACGTGCTGAGGGGAAGCAGGGCTTGGGAATAAAAAAAAAAAAAACAAACGACGCAAACCTGTGGATTCCTCTGGGATTGTTTCGAGGTGCTTCCTTAGCAAGAAGTCAGTGAGCATTCAGGGATTACCTGGTCTTCATCTCCCTGCTGACATCTGTCATGGTGTTTGAGTTTACTCAAACTTTTGCCCAAATACACATATTCCCTTTTTAGCTACCATTTGCAGGTCCCACTTTGCATTCCCAGCAAGGCAAGTGGTGTTTCTTTTTTCTTTCCCAGCAAATGCTTTTACCTTCCTTTTCTGCTCAGGCAAGGCTTATGTAACTTATATCAGCTCCCTGCCAAAATAATTTTGGGGGTTAAGTTTCTCTGGGTCTTGCATAAAGGGATGCTGAAGAGATTTATAAATCTGTCCTCTAGTTCCCTCCTGCTCCATGGGGAGTTTCCAGTGGGAGCACATCCCTTGCGGGACTGCTGGAATTGCGTTGGCGAGCACCGCGAGGATGTCACACCTGCAGGTGAGGTGTGAGGAAGGGCTTGTGGCTGCCCACCAGAGGGATTCACAAATCTGCCATGGCAGACCAGGCTTCCCAGTAGCTGGGCTGCTACTGAGTCCTTCTGGCCAACAGGTTGCTCTGCTGGAGGAGCCCCAGGAGTTTTGCTTGGCTGATTTTCATGTTTTTTCCAAGTACCTGTGGTGTGCTGGAGTGTGGAGGAGACGTGTTACTGCTACTGCTCACTCTTCTCTACTGGCTCCTTACTGGGCATGCTGTTATTTATTGGATCTATTTCCCTCTGATCCAGGTGTCTGTGTCTTGGCAGGGTGCTAAAAGTCCTTTAGTTTTTTTTCTAGCTAAAAGTCTTGCTCTCCATCCCACTTTCAGCAGCAAGCTGTAGTGAATGTGAGGCCAAATAAACCTCTGGAGGCTCTCACTGAGAGTTTAAGAACGTGCAAGGCTCTTCCTGTGGGCAAGCCTTGAGTCACCCTAACAATAACTGTTCCTGGAGGGCTGTGGGATGCTTCAGTGAGGGAGCAGGACTCTCAGCTAAAAGGCAAAAGTCTTAGGAGGTCCCTGGGAAATAGAGCAGTGAAAGACAGAGATGGTGATGAAACGTGGCCATCTGCTCCAGAGCAAACCTACTGCCGGGAATATTAAGAGCAATGCCAACACACACAAACTTGCCCCAGCAATGTTTGCAGTCCCGCTGGTGCGGGAACCCACTGGAGGTGGCATCTCAGCTGCTGGTCCCTAATGAAATCTACAATGCACCTGGAAGCCTCACCTTTCTGCTGGAGAGCGATGGGAAGCTGTCCTTCAGTGCAGTCCTTTTATTCTGAGCTGTGCTTTTGGTGTGGTTTGCACTGGTGGGTGACACTCCTGCAGCAGGCTGGCTGTCCTAGGAGACACCCCAGGAGCTGCTTTTCCAAGAGGCTGCACCTGGTTTTCCTGTTAAGATCCATGGATTGGAGGACACAAAACACAGCTCTCCACCTGTATGGCACAGCCCAGGCTGAGGGCTCTGTCATACCCAGCTGACACGCTCGTCCCCGAAACCGCAGCGACGAGCGGGCAAATTTCCCTCGTGGGCTGAGCGGGTCCAGTTTCAGCACTAACGGCTTTCCCAGGATTTGCAGATTTGAATTGTTGGCATTCTTGACTTGGAGGTGAGCACAGGTGCATCAGATGGTGGCCCTGAGCACCCCTCCGTGTGCTGTCCCCGGCCCCCGGCGCACAGAGCCGCTATTGTGCCCGTGCCCCAGCTGCCCGTGGGACAGCACCTCAGCTGATGGGGGTGCTGCTGTCTGGGTGCTTTCTGAAAAATGTCTCTCCTTTTTCTCCTCCAGAGAAGATGTTTAAGGAGTCAAATCCTGGGCTGCTCCACGGGCTTTTGGTCAGAGGTCCACGGAAAACACCCTTTGCTTCAAACCACCCTCCTTGCATTTGCTCTGCTTAAACTCCAGGACTATTTAACACGCTTCAGTTTCTTATAAAGTTTCTGTCAAGACGGATTAGCAGCAGGCTGACAGATTGCTATTACAGCCCCAGTGAACTTTTAATACCTGCCAGTAAGTTCTGTGAGTCCTTTAAATCCTCCTGTGGATGCTCGGGTTGGGGAGCAAAGGCTGCTGCTTACACTGCCGGCATTCAGGGCACCTCTGCCCCTCTCCCAGCTGTCAGCATTAAGGAATAGCCTCGAGGGATTTCTGCCATGACGTTCCTCAAGGCCTCAGAACGGCTTCCTGGATGCAGACTGTATCCCCTCTCCCTGTGGGGTGAGGTGATGCTCAGGGTGGGGCTGGAGGTGCCCCAGCGGGCTCCGGGCAGAGAAGGGGCAGCAGCACATCTCAACTCCTGCCTGTCCAGGGCAGGGTGCTGGGATGTGAGCAGCAGCCAGGGAGATTTGGGAGACCCTCAGGGGCTGCAGTCTGGCAGCTAAGGATCAGAGCACCCCTGAGACCAGCTGCCAGCTGCCCTTCAGGCAGGCTTGGCTTCATCTACAAAAGCTAAGGCCTGTGGTGCAGGCACCCTTGTACAGGTCAGCAGGCTGTTGGGTCTGCAGTGGGCGTGATTTTTCCTTCCCTCTACTGAATTTCTCATCTTTTTATTTGAACATCGATGCACCTTTCCCCACTGCTGTCACCAGAACTGAGATGGCCTCAGCGGAGAGGTGAGCCAAGGAACAGCTGCCAGATGTCCATGTGGTGAAGTGGCTGCCATGTGAAGGGATGTGCTGATGTGGTGCAGATCAAACAGCTTCTGTCCAGTATCTTTGGGCCTTCTGCTGGCTACCAGCGCACCCTCCAATCCTTTCCTCCCACAGCTTTTTACCCCCCACTACCAAACCCCCAGCTTCTGGAAGCGTGGTGTGTGCAGGAAAATATTGGCTATACTGGATAACTTCCGGTTGTGGGAAAAAACAAAGCTTGAAACTGCCTTTGCCAAACTCTGTAAACTCAAAACCCAGAAGTCACCTAGTACTTATTTTGGCCAGGGTGCTGCTGACTGTGTCTGGATGTGTTCTGCTCTTTAGGCTTCACTTACTGGGATGCACATTTTCCCAGGAGGCAGTTTGCATCCAGAGCCTTATTAGCCCTTTGAAATGCCATCTTTCTCTTGCGCAGCGTTGGACAAGTTTGTGTAGCTTGGCAGAGAGACAGTTGTTCAACAAGAGGCTGCAGCTGAGCAAGATGTCTTGTCTTGGCATGGCCAACGCATCGTGGCTGCTATTCCGGCTGGTATTTTGGCCTCCCGCCTGCAGGACGTGCCTCAAGGCACCCAGCAAGGGCTGTGGAGCTGGATGCTGCGTGCCCTGATGCCAGGGCTGTGCTGAGGTGCTGCCTGATGGGCTTCAAGCAGGGGTTGTTAGATACTCTGGCCAAAACTGGACCTCTGATAGGAGCTGCACGCGTTGGCTGGCAGGAGCCAGGACACAAAGGGGCCTGCACCAAATGGATGGTGGGTGCAGATATAAAGAGGAGCATCTTGTCAGTGGAGGAGGATTTGGGGTGCTGGAGAGCCAGGATGAGTTTAGATTTGCTGCTGGGAAGGAGAATGAGAGACCTTGGTTTCCTGGTGACTGTCCCAGCCGTGCCCTGCTTGAACTGGGTTAACTTGAGCAGCTGCTCTTTAAGAACATTTTATTTTTTTTATTTTTTTTTTTTTTTTTAATTGTACCCAATATGCATTTTTGGGAAGCTGGGCTATTATCCCTCCAATAGCAAAATCCAAACCAGAAGGGAGAAAGGGAGGGGAGGGAGCACGAGAAAGGGGGCCTTTGAAGTGAGCTGCCCAAATGAAACGTGTGACATCAGAGAGATGGCAGATAGCTGGCAGAACAAGGCTGCCTTTGAGCCCGCCTTGGGCCCAGCCAGCACGCGCTTTACACCCCACCTCCCGAAGCTGGAGATGAAAGATGCCCCAGGCAGCCTGCCTGACCCCATTGCCTCTGCTATCTCCACTTGATTGCACAGTGTTTTGCTCCAAACAATTCTTCACTGTCTGGGCCGCACAGGTGAATCTCCCGGCTTGGCTCGGCCGCGGGGATGCCGCGCATAGCACGGCTGCTTTGAGCCGCGCTCACCTGCTCGAGGGGTGGCTTTCTTAGGACAGGCTTTGTTCCACGGCAGGGCGTGGAGGAGGGGCGCAGAGCAGAGGATGGGGCAGGCTGGGGATGGGGAAAGGTCTGGGGGAATATGGAGCCGGGGAGCATCTTCGGCCAGCCAGATTTGGTGAGCCCAGGATCTTCAGTTGGATGCTCTGGGAGAGGATCCAGGCTGGATTTGAAAACAACCTCCTTCTCCGTTTGTTATAACCTGATGATGTGTCTAAAGAACTCTGTTTCCCCCAAAATGGGCCATGAAACTGGGCTTCATAGGCTGCTTTTACCCTCCCACTCACTTCACACAGGTTACTTTAACAGCACCGCTCATGGTACCGTGGAGTTCTCTGCAAGGAGAAAAATCAGGCCAGATCCCACCCTGCAGTCCCCAGACCACAGACCAGGACACAACCAGTGTAGCCACAAGCAGGGCTAGAATAGCCTCCTGCCTGGTTCATTTGTGAGTGTCTCCCAGCAGTGTAAAGTCCTGACGGGACCTCTCTCCTCTCAGCCACATGGACTGATTGTTCATGAATGCTCTCAGGGGATCTGTGTCCTTCCAGCTGGGGTAGGATGGGAAGGGCATGTGGATATTCTGCTGGTGAGAGTTGCAAGAGCCATTACAGCAGGAACAAATCACAGGGCTGGCCAACATCAGCTCCTGGTTAGGAAAAATGGAAAAGGATTGGGCACTGGAGCCAGTCTTTAGAAGATCAACAGCCAGTGGAACTCAACTCCTGCTTCTGCTCTGTAGATGGACAGGCTCAGGGAAGCCTTGAGTGTCCAAGTAGTACCACAGATGTGTCCACATGACCTTCCTCAAGGAGCCCTTCCTCAGCGAATGCTGCCAGAGGCAATTCCCGGCTTCACCACTGGGGCAGACATCAAAACCCTGAAGGGCATTTGAGCAGCTGAGCTCCCACCCGAAGATCTGAGCACCCTTTTGACCTTTACTGAACAGATCAGAGCCAAGTTTTCCCTTGCATTCAGTGACTTGTAAAGACTGAGTGCCCTAAAATCAATGTTACTAGTGAGAACATGGAAATTAATTGTGTCAATCTATCACTCATCTTGCCCTATTACGTTCAGTGATTAGAACTTGGCCTCAAACACATGAACAAAGTGTCCTCTGTGACAGGTAACTGCTGCATGGGGGATGGCAGTGAGTGGCTTAGAGTGGCCAAAAGAAGAGAACAAAAGAAAAGTGTGGGTCCAGCACTGTTTGTGTTGGTTTGGGGGTTTTTATCAGTGCAATGCAATGCTTTCCTTGCTTGGGTCTAGTTTGGTCAGTGTCACATCTTGGGAACAAAGGACTAAGTACAAAAAAAATAAAGCTTGAGGAAGTCCAGGTTGCAAAGGAAGAAAAGTCTTCAGGACACAGCCCTGTCTTGTCCTTCCTAATGTGCAATGAGGAGCTTGCAGACATTTGCTTTTGTGAAATGGTAAAGTTGGAAAAAAAGTAAAACAACAGAAAATCATCAGTAGGGGGAAGTACATGGAGGAGGATGGCATTCTGTTTGGAGCAGTGCTAAGGAATGACACACCAGGCTGATTGGTCATCTCCAGGTACACCCTGGGGCCGAGGGGGAGGCTTGCAGGACTGCTTAAAGGTATTACTCAGTGACCTTCCAAAGAACTTCTAGGGAGAGTTGAGGGACAGGCTGTTTGAAGGTGTGAACGACGCCAGGGCTGTGGGAAGTTCTTCGTGTCCAGCTGTCACATCACCCTACCCCAGATCTGGCCTCGGGCAGCAAATGGTGTTGATGGCGACCTGTCTGCCTCAGACAGCTTGGGGGCAGGTTGCAGTGGTGGCTGTGAAACAGCTGAGGTGCCTGATGGCTGGAGGGGGGATGCGACAGAGCCCAGCCGGGTAGCCATTAACAGGTATGGAAGCACAGAGCTTGGATTTGGGCTGAAACAACTTCACTGGCCGTGGCTTTAAGTTCAATTCATGTCCAGCTTAGCTTCAGACTACCTACTGTGAGGAAATTACAGCTTTGCTGTGCACACAACATGCCTGAACAGCTTTCCATCCCACCCCAGTGCTACACACTTTAGTCAAGTAAAAAGCTGCTTCTCACCCGAGTTTACTGCTGAACTCTTGGCACCCCCAAGTCTCTTTGGGCAAGCTGCTGTTGGCCTGGGGCTACCTGCAGGTGGCAGAGGGATGATAGCCCCTCCACTCCTCCTTGAAGTCACCTTCCCACTGCATACTGAATGTGCTTGATGTTTTTCAGCAGCACTGGGGGTTCACCTGTCTTCTCCATGTCAGCCAGAGGGTTACATCCTGGGGCAGCTTGAAAACTTGCTGATAGCCCTCATACAAGGCTCATTTTCAATGAGTTTCAACTAGTTTCTCAAACTAGTGCCTGGGGGAGAAGAAAAGCCTTACTGCTTTACATCGGCATCCCCATGTGCTCCCTGTTGCCCTCCACATGGCCAGAATCCACAAAATAAAGCTGAATTTGGAGTGGGAGAGAACCAGTTATTCCAGGCAGAATCAGGCCTGTGTGATCAGTGCTGGTTAGGCTGAACAGGCTGATCAGTTTGAAAACTTCAGGAAAACACCTGGATGGGGATATCTAGGAAGTCCCTGGAGTGGGTGCCATGCTGAGCCATGCTGTTCCTCAGTTTTACACCCATCACTTTTCCAAGGGGCACCTTGTCAAACCAACCAGAGCAAGATTCAAGGTGAATAAATCTTGCAGGCTCTGGGCATACTGGATACCTGTAGAGCTTTGTGACCCCATATGTGAATTTCCTTCAGTAAAATGGGGAGAAGAACATTATCCCCTGATTCCTCCTCCTTCAGGGTATGGTTGTCCCTCAGAGGGCAGAAACATTGCCCATTGCCACCTGTCCTTTTGAAGATTGCAGGGCTAGTACCAAACCACTCTGCTTTTCTATGTCACTGACATCTGTGTTCACCAAAAGCTTTTCCACGGAGAAGTGTGCCCAGGCACGGAGCTCAGCATATCTCCGTCCCAGCTGGTGGGGACAGAGGGCACAGAAAGAGCTCAGGAACTCTTTCCAAGTCAAAAAGGAGTTGATTTGGGTGTAGAAATTTGGAAGGGCACCTTAGTGGGAAGGACAGGGAGAAATTGCAGATCGAATAGGTAGCAGAGGCCTCCTACCCTGAGGCAAGTCTGGGTGGGCTCTGTGCTTGCCCAGCCTGTGCTGACTATCCTCCAGTGGCCAAGGCTGTGATGCTCTCCTGCAGCCACCATTTGGGAGCTTCCCCAAGCCTTTTTCTGTGCTCCCTTTCTCCCCGTAGCAAGAAAAAGGAGCCGAGGAACACAAACGAGGAGAGAGAACCTGACACCTGCGAAGGAGGATAAAGTGCAGAGCTGGGGAATCCTGCCCTATGATCAGCCCCTGAGCTGGGAGGGTCCAGGAAGATATTTCCATCTCTTTACAGGCACCCAGCTCTGGGGCTGATTGTGGGTCTGGTGCGCTGTTGAAGAACGCAGTGTTGCGCCATTCCACGGCTCTGGGCTTTTCCAGCCTCCCTGTGCCACAAGGACAGGACAGCAGCTCTGCCCCCCTGGGGACCTCTGCACACAGAGGTGGCTGCAGCTTCTCTGTACCCACATGTCCCCTTCCTCCCTCTCCTTCATTAAGGCACTGATCTCTTCCCAATAACAAGGGGGCTTCTGTTCGACAAAACCTGCCAATTAGTCATTCTGGCTGGGTATAAACGTGGCACTTGAACAGCTGAGGGGACGGCGGGCAGTCCTGCCCCTTCTCGCGGCGTTGCCAAGCTTGCCATTAACACAATGTGACAACTAATCTCTCTATAGCATCTGACTGAGCAATTTTAATTAATAGCTCTGTACGCTCGCGCACACCCCCCACCCCCTCCGCTCCGCGCAGGTACCGCGTGCCTTCAAAGCTCCTTCCCTGGCACTGCAGCCTGCCTGGACAAAAGGAGGAAAAAAGGCCTCATTCTGCCTCAGTTAGTGCTGCTTGTTGGAGGCTGCGACCCTTGGACCGAATCAGGAGCCCCCCATTCCCTGCATCCTCTGTGGGGTCGAGGAGCTCAGTAAACGTGGTGGATCTGGGACAGAGGTGTTTCCTCAGCTCTGCTGGTGGCTGGGGCATCCCTGTGGTGGCCTGTGGGAGGTGAGGGGCTGGCAGGGCTGAGCCGGTTTCTTGGCCTGGATGTGGGGGAATTGGAGGGCACTGAGGGGGCATTTGTGCCCCTCCTCCAAAACAGGCTTTATTCAAGTGCAGGATAACATCAGGGAAAAAAAAAAAATCCTATTTCCATGGCCAGGTTCTCCCCTGATGTGAACAGCCACAGCTTGGCAGATGGCTGCTGTTGGGGCCTCTGCAGTTTCAGTGCAGAGGTGTCCTGGTTTGTTTTAGGACAACTGAGAGGGCTCATCCATGGTGATCTTGAATGCTGCTCTAGGCAAATATTAGCTTGAGGAGGCCTGTTTGGGGCCGTGACACTCGGTGGTGTGACCATCACCATGGTTGCAGCAAGAGAAGGCCACCCCCCAGCATGGCCAGAAGCCCAGAGAAGCTGCTGTGGGCTGTGTGGGTTACTGCAGTGGGAGCAGCGTGCAAATTCCGCCAGGGAGAAGGGGAAATCACTGCGGTTAGGAAGAGAACTCAACATTTCTGATGAGGAATGGCAAAAAAAGCTGGGCACAGGAGAAGGTAGAAAGGCTGGAAGAGTGCAGGGGTGTGCGGAATCCCCTCCCCACCCTCCCTTAATTCAATGCTTTGGTGCTTCTGATCCAGGTGTTGCTGGGTAGCCAAGATCAAAGGTGGAGTCAGGGTGGCTGGAGATCCCGATCATGACAAAATTGCTCAGGCTCTTGAGAGAAGAGGAGCACACTGGGTCATCTCCTCCCACACTGACATGGCACCACCACTGCCCTCCCGCAGCTCCCAGGGCTGCACAGTGCCCTTCCTTCAGAACGCCAGAGACAGCCCTCAAAGGTGGTGGAAAAGCACCACGGGGTGTTTCGGCTTGGGAGGGCATCCATGCATTCTCCAGGTTCTCATTCCCATGGCATTTCCGGGGGTCTTACACAGCCCCCTTGGCAGAACAGCTGCAGTGTGTGTCCCCCTGTGGTGCTGGGAGCCTGTGGCCTCCAACAGTGACTCCCCCATATGTTGGTGCTCCTGCTGCATCTGGCTTGCTGGAGATGCTTAAGCAATTTGATCCTTGGGCAGTAAATGGCAGGGGAGCCCTTGCTCTTGGTAGTAAGCTCAGCTCTTGCCATACTGTTGGATAACTTAGCTCTGGCTGGGAATATCTGTCGATCCTGGAAGTGTTGCTTATTCTGGACAAATGCAGGGGCTTGTGCTTTGTTTCCTTTTTGTGAAAAGCACAGGGTTGTGTTTCCAGATCCATTTCTTGCCCTGGAAACCTAGCAGATGTGTGGGATATGGGAGAAGCCTGTAGAAGCCCCTTTCCTGGAGACGGGATCTAGAAGGAATTGACCAACCAGTCCTATCCCTTTCCCTCTGCTTGTGCTTGTCCCTTCTGGCCTGGTCCTTGCTGGTGACTTACATTTCTCTTGGTCCCTCTCCTGGATTTGGAGGCTGCCCAGGCAGCATCCCAGAACTCTGTGGCTGCTCTTGCTGGAAGATGTGTGCCTCGCTTTGGCAGGGAATGCATCCTGGGATTGCCCAAGATCACCCTTGGTCCCCAGGGAGACTTGTTGAACTCAGCCCCCTGGACACCCCAAGCACAGCACCAGGCTGTCCCCTTGTCCTAGGACACGGCCCTGCCAGCACCACCGAGGCTGGGGTGTCACACAGAGCCACGAGAGCTTTCCTGCTTCCAGCTCACCCTCCTGACAGACGCATCACCCACTGGGATACTCAGGAATCGCCTCGGCCAGGCAGCTGGCGAGCACAGCCACCCATCCTCACCCTGGGCAGTGCTGTGCGCCACACACAGCCCTGGAGCGAGCATCTCTCCGCTGCGGGGGAGACGGAGGGGATGTGTTTGGGATCTGTGCCCCCAGCACGCCCGGCACGGCGGTGGGGCCCTGCCCCATCTGCCCGCACGGCAGCACGGCGGGGAGCTAATGAGAAGCAAGGTGAGAGGCAGGAGACAGCCTGACAACTCTCTGGCTCCGCAAGCTGCCGGTGGAGCGTGGGCAGCAGAAGGACGGCACCTGCCCCCACCCCTGCCTGGCATCTCCAGCCTCATAATGAGGTTATTACTGGCCCGCTGCTTGACGGCCGGCACCAGCATCTCTCGCCTCCTCGTCCTCCCAATTCCCACTTGTGGCTGCGGGAGCGCCGAGGCAGCGAGGAAGGATGGGATGGTCCTGCCCTCACGCTTGGGTTTGGCCCGGCTTCAGCGGGAAGGAGGGAGGGATGGTTTTGACCTTGCTCGCAGAGGATGCGGCGCTCCCGTGCTCGCCGCCTGTCCATCCCTGTTATTATCTCTTGAAGGCTGCTGGCCCGTTGCAGCCTGGTTTGACAGGGGGAGAAGTCTCAGAGATAATTAAGTTCCTACAAGTTCTGTGGAAACAGGCAGGCGGAGGAAAGGGATGTGGTGAGGGCTTCTGCAGGAGGAAGGCCGAGCCAGGAAACGGCGGCCGCCTTGTTTGTGGGAAGCGCTTCCCGGGACCTGGGTTGGGAAGTCAGGAATGATGCTGAACAGGGGTTTTCCAGCGCTGGGTCTGCCGGGGGAAAGGTGAGACTTTAGACGGCGCCGCCAAGAACAGCGAGATCCCAGCGCGTCCCGAAAAGGAACTCGCACGCGGACAACGAAGGCACATGAGCTCTTTAAAAATTCCTGCAGGATAAAAAGCCCATCTGTGTTTGTGCCAGCTCCCAGGGCAGCGTGGTGCGTGCCAGTCGTGTCTCTCTGTCTGCCCGCAGAGCGCTGCTTCAGAGGCTCCAAGCACTTGCCATCGTCCCACCTCAACTAAGAGCAGCTGCAAGCGGCTTTGCTGAGCCAATCACCCCCAGCACGCTATTAATGATTGTATTAATTACTAATGCAGCACGAGAAACCCGTGTGCTGCCAGACTCCCCCGACATCCGAAGGTTTGCGAGGCAGGAGATGGAACGGCTGCTGCTCACCTCCTGCCTCAGCGCCAGGGACCGGCTGGTCCCAGGGGGGCACACGCAGGTGCCACCGCTCAGCGCCCCTGAGCCCGCAGAGACCATGGGGACACGGCCCCGGGCACCCGCGGAGCGCCTTGGCAGGAGCTGCCCGTGGCCGGGCTGGCGAGCAGGGGGCGGCCGGCGTTTGCCCGCTCGGAGCAGCTGGCGCGGATGTCGCAGCCGATCACGTCGGGGAAGGAGGCGAGCGGCAAAGCGGTGACACCGCGGTGGCACCTCGCTGACGGTGCCCTGCTGGCGAGGGGCAGATGTGGAGGCCGACGCGTGTTCACCGCCGCCACGGCGCCCTGCCCCGCGCGGTGGCACTGCCCAGGTGGCACTGCCCAGGTGGCAGCGGGTGATCGTCCCCGCGCTGTCCCTTGGAGCCACACCGGGGCACAAACACCCACCGCCACCCGGGTCCCTCTGCCAGCACGACTTACTGCAGTCAGGTTTTGGCTGCTGCAAGGAAAAGCTCCGTTCCCACCCCTCACATGGGCACGGCCACCCCATGAATCAGTGGGGTCGTTCCTTGGCATCACCGTGGCTTGAGCACCCAGGGGAAATCGGGCACCCAGGGACACACAGCGTCTGTGCTTGCAGCTGTGAGGGGTTCAGACAGGCAGGAAAGGGGGATTCCCGCCCCCCTGGAAAGATCTGCACCTTCTAAATTACACGGAGAGTAGGGCTTATTTTAATTTGGGGGTGTTGTCCGGTTAGCTCCGGCACAGCCGCGTGCTGCTGCTCCAATTCAGCTCCCAACCAGAACCTCAAGCACCCACCCACACTGCTTTTTCCCAATTTCTCTGCTAGAGGCTCAGATGAAAAAAAAAATCCCAAGTGCAGAGTATCACAATTTTGATGAAACATCATGATTTTTGCTGGGAATGTCTGACTGAAATTCCTGACAATTTTCCCCCAGCCAGAAGTATCTTGTGGGGTCACTCCAGCTCTGTTTTGCCTTCACATCCTGTTCCCGGGCTCCTCAGGGGGCAGTGGTGTGGGGAAGGGGGTGAAGAATCTCCCTCCCGTTTACTCCAGCTTTCTGCAGAATCGAACCAGAGAGTTTTACAGCAAACCCCGGTGGTGACCCGGCTTTGGGAAGGGAGGATCAGGATGCAGCCATCACCTTCGGGAATGCTCTTTGGCCAGATCACCCAAGCACCACCGAAGTGCCTGGGCAGCCCCGGCGTGTCCCCAGGGGCTGGGGACAGCAGCTGGGGACCCCACAACTGGCTGGGGACCTCTCTGGGGCCTCTGCAGGGCTGCCCTGCTCCTCTCTGCAGGCAGAAGCCTCCATCTCGTGGCCGAGTCCCGAACGACAGACTGGGGACGAGGAGGGCTGGGACCAGGGGCCATGTCCCCACCTGCGAGCCGGAGGAGACGCCCATCCAACCCAGGGCCCCGTTACTCATCGCTGACCACGGAACTGCCCTCCCCCCATCCCCCCACTGCAGATTCATGGAGTCCCCCCGAACTGAGCTGGGTATTTTTACTTTTCACTCTTGATCTCTTCTCTGCGTGCATTATTTCAGCAGTGGGAAGTTCTCCAGAAGATTACAAGGCTTTATTTATGGGTTCCCCACCCAAATTTGATTTCTGGAGCTGGGCTCAATGCAACCAAGGAGGCAGCAGGGTAAAATTAGGCAGTGGGGCATCCTTGGGTTGCTGGTCCATGGCTGAAGGATGAGAAAGGGGTCCTCCCCCAGCCCTGGTTTCTCATCCCCTTGGGCTCTGCTGGCCCTTGGCTGGGGGCACCAGGAGCAGGGCTGTGCCTGGGCAGGATTTATCCTTTATTTTCACCAGCCTGGTGTCCTGTAACATTCCTGCTCTCTCATCCCTCAAACATGGAGGGACTGGGATGCTCATCCCAGGGTGAGGAAAGCCTGTGTGCCTCAGTTTCCCTGTTTCAAATGAGCTGCTTTTGCCTTTGCTTCTCTCCCAGCCTGACCCTTGTCCCAACCCCAGCAGCTCTGTCACCTAAAACCCTCAGCTCGCTTCCCTGACGAGGGAAACGTGCAAACCCGCAGCATTTCGCTCCAACTTCTTTCTTCCCACTTTTCAAAAACTAAGATTTTATTTCAGCATCAACACAAGATTTTCTTTTTTCCCCCATTTCGGAAATTCCACAGGGAATTTCAAGAAAAATGGAAATATCTGCAAGACACCCCAGGACAGAGAATTGGGTTGTGAGCAGCTTTCATCTGGTGCAGCCTGTGCTTCCTGTCCTATGGGATAAAAGTCCCAGCAGAAGTGACAAAGATTCATAAATTCTGCAGAGCAATTCAGTTCTTTCTGGAAAAAATCTGGTTGTTCCCTGAAGTGGGACTGAGAGCTGGGTGTGATGCGGGGTAAAGAAAGTTTCTGCGAACGTCTGTCTCTTAATTAATATTAATACCTCTCCAGCTTTTTATCTCTGCTTTAAATAAAAAGAATCCAGCTATGGCAGAGTTCCCACCACATTAAGAAACCCATGAAAGCGGAGTGATGGATGCTTTGGAAGATGGCTCTCATTAATGTCTAATCCTTCCCATCAGCCCCACTTGTCCCTGACACTTGGAGCTTGTTAACCATCTTTTTGCAATGGTTTGCAGAGACTTCTGGACCTGGCTGGGGGGGAAATGGCACAGCCTCCTTTCCTTGCCTTCAGGTGACAGTGCAAACAACAGCATGAAAAAGTGGTTTCTGGTTTGGGTGCCACTGGCTGCCATTCTTTCCAGCTGCCTGGCCCACCTTTATTTTAAAAAAAAAGTGTCTTCCAGGCAAAGCCAGATCTTACTGGAGGTAAAATATTCCTGTTTCTTTATAATTTTGGTTGTGTATATCATTTTGAAGGCCATGTGTACAGCAATTGTTTCTGGGTTCAGAACTCTGTGGGGCTGTGGAATTGAGGGTCTGTAGCTGCTGCCTCCTCTTGCTGCTCTGCTGTTGTCAAGGGCAATCAATGTGGGGACCTTTTGGAAAGTGTCAGCTCCTGGATTCATGTGAAAAAGTAAGTAACTTTCCTTTCCTTTTTGAAATAAAATCACTTTAGTGCTTGTGGAAAACGCAATAGGTTTCCAGGCTAGAAGGAAACAAAAAGTGGATTTGGTCTCCATGGTGCTACAGCTAGAAAATCCAGCGAAAGGGCCTTTTTCCTGGACATGGAAGAGCAGAGGAAAGCTTGTCCTGCTCATCCTTAGTGGTTTTGGCAGCTCCTTGCCCCCATCCACCTCTGCAGTGAGCTTCTGCTTATTGCAGAAGTGACAGTGAAAAGTTCCTGCACCGAAGTCTGCTTTTCCTAATTTATATCCAGGTCTCAGGGCTAGTTGAGGACGTGTCTCGGTGGCTGGTGACACCAGGAGAAGGGTGCCCATCCTTCTGCTCCCAGCCTCGCTGGGTGTCCTCACAGGGAGGTCACAGAGCCCTGCCAAGCCGCAGGGTGACTACCCAGGGAAAAACGAGTCTCTGATCCTGCCTGTGGTCCTGCAAAATCCCTGCCGGGAGCAACTCAATGAGCTGAACAACGTGGAGCTTCTGCAGCCAGCCCATCCCCGTGGGATGAGCAGGTCCTGGGCCTTCCTGGAAGAGAAAAGCCACCCAAACTCGCGACAGCTGCTACATCCAGTCGCATAAACTGTGTTTGTGCTGAGAATAACGGGGTGAAGTGGCTTTTTTTCCGCAGCTAAATGCCGCGGTAATGTTTCCAGGCAGGGGGGAAGCGGAGCCCCTTGGAGTGGCCGCTTCTGCCTGCTTTCCACTAGAGGTAGCTGGAGCCACGCACAACCCGCCCGGCAGCCCTGGGACTTCCACAAGCCGGGATCAGCGGCGGCAGAAGCGACTGCCCTGCCGTGAAAGGCTCGTATCCCAGCGCCGGGGGGCTCCGTCTGCAGCCCTCCCTCCCCGCCGGGGCTCCTCTGCCATAGCCTGCACCTCCGGAGCGGCGCCGGCGCTCTTCCGGTGTAAAATCCCGGAGTTCGGGTGCTTTTGGAAAAGAGCAGACACACCTCCCCCCCCACACTGCTGCGGCTCATCACGCGGCTCGGCAGCCTTGGGGACAGATGTCTGCGACTCTGTGCAAGGGAAGAGTAAACTGCTCTGAGCTGTTTATTCTGCAGAGGAGAAATAGCAGAGGAGTTTGGTGGTTTAAGGCNGATGTACATTGCCAGCTGACTCTGTAGCTGCTCTTTATGGAAGGCATCACCCATGCAGCCCGGGTGGGTGATGGGGTGCTCGGGGGGCAGTTGGCTCCAGCTGCTGGCACCCTTCTGGCTGATCCCCGGTGCAAATGTCTTTTTTGAGGGTCTTTTTTTCGGGGGAGAAGGAGTACAACAAATAGAGCAGGTACTCCCGGGGAGATGCAATAAGCCTGCAAAGCGAGAAAGGAAAGAAGGTCAGAAGGAGTGAGGATTATCTGCCTTCCCCATTCCCAAAGGGATTTTAGCCCTGACTTTTAATAACAGCCAGGAAAGAGGCAGACTTCATGCTTACCCAGAGGAAAAGGCCCTAATAGAAGAAAGGATCAACTAGGAAAAGCCCTTTAATCTTGCTTTGCCATCCTCACAGAGATTGTTGTTCCAGGGGCTGCCTGGACACTCCACAATGAGTGGGGGGTCCTGGCTGGCAAAGGGAATGCTCGTGTCAGCTGTGGTTTGCTGATGGTGATGGTGTCACTTCCCTGGACAAGGTCACTGCACAGCTCTGTGTGACACGAGAGGTTCATGCATGGGATGGAGAAAAAGCCCTTGGACCCCTCTCTGTGGCCCCCACATCGCCCAGTGCTCGCATGTGGACCTGTGTGTGTCCAAACAAACGAGTTCCCCGTGGTATTGGGGAAGAACAGATTTGGGGTGCATGGCTGGGGCCATCTGCAGCCCCACAAAGGCGTCCCGAGCCTGCAGAGGCTCATCAAGGAGCCACATCAAGGAGCTCCTGATGCCATTTCCCTGATGCCACATGAGATATGGCTGCAGGTCCTTTGCTGCATCATCCTCTTTGGCCGAGTCTCCTGGCCACCAAAGTGTCACTCTCGTTTGGCCTGGCCAAAGCCACCTTGGTGCTCCAGGCAGGAAGAGACCGATGAATCGAGAGGAACTGGGTGAGGACTGGCACCTCCTGGTGTTTCAGCCTAAGCCCCAAACTGCTTGGAGACGGTCTCAAAGCCCACCTTGGCTTCTTCTCCAGGGGCTGGCGGGCTGCGTTTGGGAGCGGCGCAGCTCCCGCCGTGTCCTGCGGGATGAGGACGGGCGGGCGCCGGGGAGCTTTGACAGATGGAGACTGTTAATATTGAACACATAATTATGCTGGCCAGGGCCGAGAGTCCTTCCGTGTGCGGAGGGCATCAATATTAAGGCGAGTTACTAAATGTATCTCAGAGGTGAACTCAAAGGCGTTTGGGAGGTCCAGGGCTGGGTTTTGGGACTCTGCCGTGCTGTGGCTGGCCCAGAGAAGGCTCTTGCTGGCACAGAAGAGAAGCTGCCTTCCCCGAGCCTCTCGAGATGTCCTCGTGTTTGGCACTTAACAGAGGGGACAGGCATGGCCACCCCGTGCTCAGCCTTTCTGAGATCGGGGATCAGCCTAAAATGCTTATTTTTAAACACTGCGTGGCACAAGTGAATCAAGCTAATTAAAATAAATCCTCCCAGGGATGAGGCTTTTAGGGTGCTTGGCTTCCCTGCAAGGCACCCGGAAACTTTGTCGTGGTTACTTCCCCACACCTAAACTCTCAGTTCTTGGAGCTGGGGCTTTAAAAGGCATTTCAGGTCCTTAGGGTGAAACTGGGGGGCCTGGAAATTGTGCTGGGAGCTCCCAGCTCCCTAGTGAGAATTTTTTTGTATTTATGAAGGAAAAGGAGTAATTTCTTTCTATCAAAAATGAATGAAAACTTGAAAAATCTCTCCCAGGTTTTATTTATTGCCTCATCTATTAAAATAGCCACATATCTATTCAAGTGTGGGGGCTGTACTTTATCTTACCTTTTCCATGAGTCACGGAATATACTTTTCTTTTTTTTTTCCCCAGGAAAAGATACTGCCGAGTTTCTCACAAAGGGAAAATATCCTGGAGGACGCCAAGGGCACGACTTGTCATTGCAGCAGCTGAGCAGCACCATCATCCTCCTGACACTGGCATCCAGCAGCCCTGGCCAATGCCAGCCTCATGGACCATTCCCATCCCTGCTGCTGAGGTGAACCCAGGGTTTTCCTCACCTCTAGACCAGGAACCACCCACTGCTGGTTGGGAGGGTTGGGTTAGAGATGCTCTGGGTTCCCTGAGACATCAACAGATGCATCTGCACTGAATCTCTGGGTGGGCTGGTGGGCTGATTCCAGCAGGTTTGGACATTTGTCCCTGTGTTTCTGTGCTGTGGCACGGGGGAGACACACCCCCACCTTTTCCTGTACCTTTTCTGCTTGGCATTCAGTGAAACCGCTCTCATTAAGCACAAACTCCCAGTTTCTGCTAAACCAGCCCAGTGCAGCAGCTGACCTGTTTGTGCTGGAAGGGACACGCTTGGCTGTTTGAGCCCCAGGTGCCCCAAAATATGTTAATTCAAGCCCCAGAACACCAACCCCCTCCATTCCTTTTCTCGCCTTGTCTCACACTGAATTGCAAACTCACAGCAGGGGAGGAAATTGAACCTGCTTCCCGTGGTCATACCCCTGAATGTGACTTTACCCAGGACTTAGCCGCACACCTCTGCTGCAGCCTGGGCTTTCCCACTGTCCCCAGGAGCCATCACACCCAACAGATGTCACAGGCTTGTGGGCACCTGCCGAAAAATCCCATCCTGGGAGCTGAACCAGGAAACCTGGCAGTGTTCAACGTGGTGTGAACAGGGAGGGGCAGCCCCCCAGGTTCCTTCCTGGAATGCTCTGCCCAGGCTCCCCTTCCCAGCCCTCCCCACAAACTGGCAGGAACACCTTGGTGAAGGGGACCAGCAGCTTTACTCTGCAATAAACTTTATTAGAAGTTATCCGTAATATTGTAAATTCTGTTTGCCAGACTCGGTGACATCCGCGGTCTTTTCTGTGTGCAGTAAGCGCCAGTTTCACTACAGCTGCCAAGGCCCTGTGAAACTTCAGGAAACCTCTACCTTAGCCCATAGCATGGGGCTAGTTCTAACTTTCTACAGTATTTTTCCTTGGTGTGAATCAAGCTGAGGACAGCTTTGGCCACAGGCACAGCTGAGGACTGCTGGAGCCAGCGAGCAAGTGGGGCTCTGCCAGGGCTGAAGGAGAGCCAGGGTCTCTACTCATGGAGACTTTATTCCTTGGGGAATGTCAGGAGGGGAGGCAAAAGTCGCCACTCTGTAGATATTTTTGTAGGCACTTCATCCTGGGATTGGTGAAGGGCCCAGCACAGTGGGACAGGCAGCACTCTCTCCTGCTGCGGGCATTTTTCTGTGGGAGCTCCACTGTGGCCCCACCAAGCCTCACTTCCCCCCACATCCTTCCTGCCCCTTCCCCACCACGGCTCAGAAAAAGCTTTATTTATACTCATTTAGCTGCTTGCCTCCTCCCTAATTGAAATCATTAACCTTCTCGCTTAATGAAGAAGAGGACCAGGGGGGAGGGCGGGGGGTGCCGGGGCTGCCAGATCCCCTCCCGGGCTGCTCTGCCGACTCCCTCGACCGGCTCAGAAACGTGATTTTGAATTTGGCCACCGGGAGCTAAAAAAAACCCAAACAAACAACAACAACAACAACAAAAAAACCCAAAAGCAAAACCAAAAAAAAAACCCCACGAAAAACAAAAGCCTGAACAACTGCGCCGTGGTCGGGGGACTGGCGGGGTGCGGCTCCCCTGGCCCCGGGCCCGCGGCGGGGCTGACGCCAGCATTTCATCTCGGCGGAGAAGTCATCGGCTCTGACCACGGGGAGGGCTTTGCCCGCCAGGTCCCACTTTGCTCCCCTATATTTAGCCCATTATGAATATGGAGGAGCGTTGAAAATGATTCGCGCAGACATCCCTCTGTCCAGCCGAATAACGTCAAAGGCGGGAGCGGGGAACGGGAGCCGCTCGCCCTGACAGGGGCCCCGGCCCCGCCTGGCCTCGTGGGTCGCGGAGTGGGGTCCGTGCGCGGGGGGAAAGCCGCGCTGGTGGCTGGAGGGGCCCCACTGCGGGTGT